>JBBMKA010000020.1:5320251-5338361 GCA_037833695.1 Sechiopsis laciniata | reverse complement strand
AGAAAATAATATTTAATCTAATTCTAAAATGAATAAATAATTATAAAAGATGAAAATACAACTATACTAAAAATAACGTAAACCAACAAAATATATATATATATTTGTTAATGAATGTTATTAGCAAGAGAAGATCACAAAACTTTTTTTTGTTTTATTAGTGTTTTTCCACTTTATCCTTTGGTAATAGGGTTGAGATTTTCTTATCTCCATCATCTTTTCATCACAATATATTATGGTTTCCCATTCACAAAACACATAATTGAGTGGTTGGGTGCCTTCAACCACATAATTGATGGTTGGATGCTTCCAGCTTGTATGGTCTCTTTCACACTAACAATAATATTATCCTAAAAGCAAAAGTTAAGTTGAGTAGTATAGTCTAGTGTAGTTCCATAAAATGTTAAGTTATTGTCAAAAAACTAAAAAATTAAAATAAAAAAGAGTATGAATTTCAATTTGCATTACATCGGTGTGGTGCTAGTCATCCAATAAACTCGAACTTTTACATTACAAGAGAATTTGTGTTACAAATTTAGCAAAAGTAAGTATTATAGTATATTTCGTGTGTAAGTCCTCTTGTATTTATAATAGAATTGGCCTAGAGTTTCTCACAATCAACGAATAACAATTAATAATGTAAGAATATTCTCTGTTGAGTCGATCAACCTTGGTTCGGTTCGGTTGGGGTTTTTTCGCTTTCTTTCCTTGCTGAACTCAAGAAGTAGAGTTTACACCCCCAATATACATTATTACCATCTTTGTAATATAGTAAAAACATAGGGTAGTTTTATAACTAATTAAAAAAAAGTGACCACGAAGTATTGATACTTTTGAAAGTACTATAGGGGACCAAAGCTTTTGATTAAGTACATTTTTATTTCAATATCTAGTTTTGTTAATGTATCAAATTGTAGCCTTTGAGAAATTTTGTACCAGAAGTGTTTTTGTCTTGAGAATGAAACTCCAATAACTCTACCATTTATCCTTCATAAAATGAAGCTGTTCTTAAACAGAACTCAAATGAGGTTATTTGGTGTTACTATACTTAAGACATGGTTGGAATTGACTGCCATTTTCAATCTCTTTTAATTTCTATTATGCATTTGCATTGTAGCTTCCAAAACTTCCCTGTTTCAGAATTATTAAAAGTTGCTTATATAATCTCATCCTTTTGGCTTTAAAAGTTAATTTTCTGTTTTAATAATTATAAATGTTTTAATTATAAATGTGGTCTTATTATGCATTTGACTTTAGTTTTCTGTTTTATTTTACAAATCATTTAGAAAACAAAACACATTAAGACCACATTTATAATTATTTCTTTCTCTTTTTTTAAAAAAAAATTAAGCCTATAAATACTATTTCTACACCTACAAATTTCATAGTTTCTTATATAGGTAAGTTTTACCCATATTTTCAAAATCTCAAGCCAATGTTTTGATTTTTTTTGTTTTCAGAAAATAGTTTTTCAAAATTTTGTTTTTATTTTTAGAATTTGATTAAGAAAATTAACCAAAATTTCAAATAGTTATCAAACTCGTGTATGCATTAACTAGTTTACTCTATTTAAACTTAATAATATATATAATATTTATGTGTGTTGTGTGCATGGTGGATTTTACATTAGAAAGGTATAAAAAGATATAACAACTTTTATAAGATAGATTAAAGATTACTTCTCTCATTATCAATAAATTTTGAGGTAAAACTTCATGCATATTATTTAAGTTACGTGATTTTGTATTTGTGGGTTTTATATTTAATTTATTTCTAATCATATTTTATTTCATTAATCGACATTGAGGGTTGTTATTTAATTCATTTTAAAGGTTACTTTAAACTACTCAAAAAAAAAAAAAAAAAAAAAAAAAAAAACTGTTTATGAAAAGATCAAAATTAAATCTCCAAAATTAGGGCTGACCCAAGAAAGTGGCAGTTTTATTGGCCATGAAAGTGGAGAAAGTAATGTCTCGTCTTCCAAGTGGTGTTCTTAAAACCGGCAATTTTGTCCACGTTCATGAAACCACATACTCAAAAAAAAAACAAGCTCCTTTAAAAACATTTTTAATTTTCACGAAACATTTGAATCACAACATACATAATTTGTCACTTCCTTTTTGTCTTTGTCTTTGAAGAACAAGAAACCAAAAGAATGTCAACTTTGAAACACACTACAAAGCTTTCTAATTTGTTTACACTCTCAATAGCAAAAGCCAATGGTGCTTTGGGCCAAAAAGCCTTCATCTCCTCTTATCCTACACTTTTAAAAGTCAGCACTTTTCCATATTAATTTGCTAATTCTTCTAGTTGTTTAGAATTGCTTCATAGCGATGTGAGAAGATTTGAATCTTTAACCTCTTGACGAAAATTACATGTCTTAATTTGTGTTTCCATGTTTTTTTCTTTCTTTCAAATATGACCTCTAACTTTAAAGATAAATGGTACAAATTTTATGTTGATTGAATTACGTTCATATAAATGTATTCTTTATTGTACCTTGGAACTTTAATAGTGATTTCTTTCTCATATATTATTGTTTAGAAACCTTTCCCTTGTTTTTTTATTTGTGAATGTTTTCTTAATCTATTTAGTTATGTTTCGATTGGCATTTTTCTTTGGATTTCCATTGAGTTTGAATGATAAAATGATAAATTCATAACATTAATTAAATCATATGAAGTTTTGTAAATGATAAGGAAAATGTTTGGAATTAATAGCAGTCAAAGAAGGATGAAGAAACAGTGGATGCATGTAACAAGACTAAAGAAGCAGCAGAAGCAGTGAAGGAAAGTGCTAAAGAAGTGAGGGAAACAAGTAAATTCATTGGAGAAACTGTAGCTTCCACTGCCAAATCTGTAAGCCAATATATTCATCCCCTTTTCAATTATTTTATTCTATTTTTATGAATTTATTTTAATTTTTTAAAAATATAGGGTGATGATATTATTGATTAAGAAAATGTATGTAAAGAACCTATAAGGAGTGGAGAGATCATAAAGATCTCCAATGGAGAATGTAGAACAAAAATCATAGTAAGAGGAAAAAAAAAACAAACAAACAAATTTTGTGCACCAAATGCACCAAAAATACTGATAATAAGAAATTAATAACATGTGTGAATTTATATAAGTAGTACCACAGATGTTATAGAGATTTATATGAAACCATTTACAAGTCATGGCCAAAAGATTATATGAGATCCTAACAATGCTATACCTATTAGCTATGTTAGCCTCTTTGATCATTATTTTATCTCTTATCATATGGTATTTGATGCCTCCTCATCCATATCTAACATTAAACCATAAGGTACACAACTTTCAATATTGTTGACATACTATATGTTGGATTGGTGGATTTCTCATAGTTAGTGTTTTCGGGTTGATTCCTATTATATTGTTCGGGGGGATGTTATACAATAATTCATGTCGATGTGTACTTTTGGGGTGTACGTCCACCTAAACCCATGATTGTTGCAGATGCTATAACAAAACTTTATACGAAATAATGTGAAATTTTTTTGAAGATCCAATTAAGTTTCAAAGGAGAATCCGTGTTTTACTACCATCACAAATTTATAGCTTCCAAAAGAGTTTTTGGTGTAGATTGTATTTGTTTTCTCATCATATCTGTAATTCTCTATCATAGTTTTTATGTTTTTTTAGTTTAAATTCAACAATAAATTAAAACCTCTATCATCGTAATTGAGAGTACTTACCTAATGCTCATTTTGGTTGTCTTTCGTTTTTCTTTTGAGAAAAAAAATGAGGAAATTTTAGTCAAATTTCAAGAACAAAAAAAAAAGAAGTTTTTGAAAATTATCAATTTATAATTTTCGAGACTAAAAAATTAACAGTGGCATTATGATAAATTTAAGGAAATTTGCCCTACATAGCACATTTTTTTCTTTTCATTACAATTATAGCACATTTTTTAAAATAATTCATTCATAGCACATTTTGTCCAAAATTCCTATTCTACCATCATTAGACTTCAATCAGTTCAGCTGATAGACTTCAATCAGTTCAGCTAATAGACTTCTATCAGTTCAACTGATAGACTTCAATCATTTTTTTGCCCCAAATGAATAAGTTTGGGAATTGTGCTATACATAGAATTATTTTGTTTTTTTTAATATACATGCAAAATCTCCTAAATTTAAAGCTAGTAATAAATTTGGTGTCTATAATTAGTCAGATCTTAATATTTAGAATTTAAATTTTATGATTTAGCGAAAGATAGAATTTAGTTCATATAATTTTAAAAATTAGAATCTAACATTATAGTTTGATAAAATTAGAAAAAAAAAATAGTTTGCATTAACTTAATTACTCACGAATTAAGTAGGTTGAACTAACTATTTCTATATAAATTAAGTGATTTTTTGTTCTATTGGTAACTTAACTTACATATTTATTATTTATACATAAATAGTTAACTTCTATGTAACTAATTTATCAACGATTTTGAACGACGACATGGACGATATTTTAAGGTTTACCAAAATTATATAGTGTATGTTTGGGAAAGGAGAATGGTAATGATTAAGGAGAGAATGAGAATTAAGAGGAGAATAGAGAAGAGAACGATTATTTATGTTTGAGGTTAAGAGAATGAATGTGGGAAAAATGATTATTTGGGTTTGTGGTAAAGGGAATGACTATGAAAAAAATAAAATAATGAATATGATGGAAGTAAAAAATAGTAATGAGATGTATAAAAAATTGTTGGAGAGAAAATAAAAAGTAGTTAAGAGAAGAATGAAAAAAGTAATTTTTGAAAAAAGTGCTTATGGAGAGAATGATTATCAGTGGTCCAAACACAAAAAGTCATCCTCATTCTCATTTCCTTTCATATTCTTGGTGGCAATTCCATTTCAAAATTTTAAATTTTAGGACTAGATTCTAATTTCTAAAAGAACAAAAATTGGCAAATTTTAAATTATACTAACATTATAAGATGATGTGATTGCAGGTATCAAAAATGACTAAAGAAGTGACAGAAAAGGTGTCTGATGCAACAGAGAAAGTAACAAAAACAGCAGAGAACATAACAGAGAAAGCAAAGGACACTGTTTCAGGAGCATGGGGAACTGCAAAGAACACTTCTGAAGTTCTTAAGGATTTCATTGATAAGTAACAAACCTAGTTAACCTCTAGAATTCATATTTGTTCCTAACTAAGTTATCATACTCATTTTGACTTATCAAAACAAAATATATTTTTACATTTCAACCCTTTGTCTTTGATTTTCTCACAAGTAAATATTTCTTCAAAGAACATGTGGTTTCTTAGTCAAATAGGCTCCCATGTTCCATGACAGTCTAATTAGCATCATAAACATGCAATAATATGTTTGGATTTTTACCAATCACTTCAATTCATGACATAAAAACATAAATAAAGAAGCTCTTCACTAGGCACAATATGTTTTTTAGGTTAGTTGGTATCTAAGTTAAAGGTCACAAAGAAAACTGAAATAAAATAAAAGGTCCTTTATTCAATAGCAAAAGAGAGAGGTAGGTTTTGGGTTTGCTTGTTTGGGGAACTGAGCACTGTTTTGGTAAAGAAATACAGTAAACAATTTTGTGGTACAAATAAGAGTGTTTCTGTAAAGATGAAACTTTTTTTCTTTTTTCTTTTTTCTTTTTTTTTTTTGTAGTTTTGTTATTGATGATTTCAAACAGATGCTCATCTTTATTTGCTTTGGAACTCCCAACCTCAGTGTGTAATTGATTGTTTCACATATCACTTGGATTTGCATGGGACAGTTAAAATTCAAATCAAAATGAGCCTCTTATATAACACTACAAACCAACAAATATTTTTAAATAATAATAATAATAATAATGCATAGTTAATTAGCTAAAATATTTTGCACGTCTTAAATGTTGAATATTTGAATCTTTGCTCTATGCTATATCATTGAATTCAAAACACAATGTTCAATCTCTAACATTTACTTTTGAGAAAAAAAAATGTTGAGGTCTTAGAATGAGAAAACAACTTAAAATAGAATTGAGGTAAGATGATCCTTATCCCATTTAAATTAAAACTTATTATGGATACATAGAACCTAACCCAAAAGGTCATTAGTGTGATGTGTGTCCAGTTTGATGTATATGTCAATAATTAGTCAAAATAATATATATAACTTTTCATTTGATATTCTGAGCTAACTCGTTGGTTTGATGTGTTTATATATTATATATGGATTCGATTGATAAAAAATTAAATCCCAAAATTTTTATAAAATGGGGAAAACTATTTTCAAAAAAACAAAAAATAAATAAAATTGAAAAAGCTAAAGAGACTTATTACTGTCTAATGGTTAGAGAATTGGAGTATCTCTCTTTTGGCCATTAGGTTTTAGGGAGCATTTTCTTATGCAAAGTACAGTGCTTTATGAAACAGCAAGAAAAGCTCTCCCAAAAAAACAAGCACATTAGAAAACAAACAAACAATCAATAAAAAGATGGAAAAAGAAAGTGATGGAAGAAGAACCCAGAAGCTATATTTTGCTATAAACTTCTTTTATTTTCTTCATGGAATCAAACCTATTTTTCAGATGCCTCTTTTGGTTTTAAGTTGTTTTTCTAATTTCATCCAAATGGGAAAGGAAATCAGTCCATTGAACATACACAAATCTTTGTCTTTGAGTTTTTCCTTGTGGGGTTGAATGTGAGTTTGTGGATTTTAATGATTGCATTTGTTGTTGTTATTATCTTCTTGTTTTGTATTTGCAGTTAATATGAATATGTAAGATTTGACAGATTTTGAAATCAATGACAACATGTCTGAAATTCAGGTTAAAGTTTATCAGTATTTCAAATTTAGCTTTCAAGGTGAAGGGGTGATTCTTGGGAGTCTTTCAAAATTTTCATTGGAATGGTTTTGTTTTTGGGAAAACTACAATCTCCTACCTTTTATTTAGACTTTAAACTTCAAAATTAAATATTTTTAGCTTTAACATTTTAATAATATTCAAATTTTAGTTATTGAATGTCTAACTGCCAACAAAAGCAATTGGTATTAGGTGTATTCCATGACAAAAACGTCATGATTCAAATCCCCTATTTGTAGTTAAATTCAAAAAATGTTGCTATTAAAATATGAGAGATAAAAATGTTAGATTTTGAAACATTTAAACTAAATAGAAATTTTAACTAAAATTTAGGGATTAAAAAAAAAATCCCTTTTTTTGTTATTCTTTTTATTATTTTTAGGGTTAAAATATCATTTCTTTTATTTTATAATTTGAATTTATTTTATTTTAGTATGTATATTTTTAAATGTTCAATTTTAATAACTTAAAATTAGTTCTTCTTGTAAACTTCGTTTTTAAAAAAAATTACTCTCTATTAGCTTTTTATATGTAGGCTTTGGTCATTTCTGTATTGAAATTATTAATTATTGAACCAATTTCAATTAAAAAATTAATTTGAATTTATGAATAATAAAATTGAATATTAAAAAAAAAATCAAATTAGAACCACAAAGTACACGATCAAAATTGTAGTTTAACCTATTTTTAAAAGTAAAACAAAACACAATAGATAGGAGGAATGAGAATTTTTATTGGGCAACACGTGAAGTTATTATAAAAAGAGGGAAAATATAAAAACAAAATCCGCTTAGGTGGAAGATTTGAATTCTCATCGCATTTGCATTTGTTATGTTATAAATATGACCAGGATTTTTATTATGGAACAAATTTTTTTCTTACAAAAAAAGTTCAATAAATATGTTAGGAGAGATTTTATTTCAATTTTCAAAGTAGGATTGTGTCACATGATGTAAATAATTGTGGGTAGTTGTAAATTTTTGTAACTTTTCTTATTTAATTTTACTATATGAAATAAGATTAGAACATTTTTTTAGCTTAATGCATGGCATCAAAATTTTGGAGATAGAAGTCAAGACTAAGTTCATGAATTTATTTGTTCGAAGGTAGAACAAGTTGATTGATCTAATTTTTGTAAGGTTGGTGAATATCTAACATATTTCAAAAACACCTTTATAGTATTATTTTTTTAAGGCTGTTTTCCTAATCCCTAAACGGAGCACAATTGTATCGATATTTTGTACAATTTAGTAATAAAGATGTTCCATGTTTAAAATCACTATCCCAAATGTTGTTGAATTAAAAAAAATAATAATAATAAGTCGTTTTCGTAGTGGTACATTACGTTTCTGTTAAATAAATCATCAAATAAGTAACAAGAAAATGTAAATACAAAGTTAAAGATTATAAAAGGTGATGGTAAATGAAAATATGCGGACAAATAGATTGTCCAAAGTTTTGGAAAAAAACACTCAAATAGTACCTTCATTATTGAATCAAATGGTTGGATCACAATCACAAACATGGTCACATTAGTTTCAAGTTATGAAAATATCAATCATTTCTCTTCTTTTTTTACATCATTTGAAAAGAAAAACCATATTGTTTTTTGTTGATGAAGAAGTTTACAAATAAACAAACTTCCCTCCTAGGCTCAAGCATCAATCCATCTTCTTTTTTTTTTTTTACAAAAATAATTAAATATTTCTTCCATTAGAGGATGATGAATAGAGCAATGAGGAAGCAGAAAAGCTTGTGTTATTGCTTTTTGGGAGCAAGCATTTGGTTGACAATTTTGAAGAAGATGTTTCAATTCCAATTCCATTGCCATTATTTGAGCTCTTGTTCTTGTTTTCTTGCCCTCCATTTGCGGGGGAGGATCCTTTGAGCAACACATCAACTTTTGCATACTCTTCCCTTTCATGTTTGATTTCTTTCAGCATCGCCTCCACGTCTTTCATAGTCGGTCGCTCCTCCGGTGTCGAGTTTACGCATAATAACGCTATGCCTAACACTTGCATCATTTCCTCTATTTCCGTCTCTGGTCTTGATTGCAAGCTTGGGTCAAGGACTTCATTCCCTCTCTTTCTTCTCACCCAATCTACCACGTGTAGTCCATCGGGTATCGTCGGGTCGATCGGTTGTTTTCCTGTTAACACTTCGATTATCACAACACCGTAGCTGTAGACATCGCTTTTCTCGGTTATCTTCATCATGTAGCCGTATTCTGAAATGGACACAAAAATTGAAAGCTAGATTAATAGGAATGTAACTATATAGACTAATTATGTATCCATAAAAGTGATTGAAAGAAGATGCTTACCAGGAGCAATGTATCCATAAGAGCCTGCAACTGTGTTGGATGACTTGCCGAAATCTCCATTGTCAATAAGCTTGGCGAGGCCGAAATCGGCGATATAAGCCTCGAATTCGAGACCGATGAGAATGTTGTTGGCCTTAATGTCTCTATGGACAATTGGAGGGACACAATCATGGTGTAAATAGGCAAGGCCTTGTGCTGCACCTAGTAAGATTTGGTATCTTAGATCCCATTCCAATGCATTTCCATTTCTCTCATGTAGGACACTTCCCAAACTACCATTCGGCATGTAATCGTACATTAGCAGTCTCGTGTTTCGATTCGAACAACTTCCCAAGAACCTCACGATGTTCTTGTGGCGTATTGAGCCTAGTGTTTTGACTTCTGCTGCAAACGAATCGCGTACTCCGCATTTGTCATCGTTGTATCCATTGTCTGTGTCCATCATTGTTGGCCACAGCTTCTTCACTGCAATCACTTCCCCGTTATTCATTTCTGCTCGATAAACCTTGCCCGAACACCCTTTTCCGATCACATTACCATCCACAAGACACTTCAACACTTCCTCAACAGAGAAATTCAGCTTTTGGAATGGTGTGAATTGCCAAGGCCATGTGTCTCCCAACTCCGAATCCTCATCTCGAATCATCGTTCGTGCTCGAATCACAGCAATCACTCCCATTACTATCATCACAACAGTCAAGATAATGAGCAATGCAATTGCTAGCTTCAGCTTTCTTGATCTCCCCGTATCCTCCCCACCTCCTTTCGCACCTGAATCTGTCAAGAAGCACGAATCTCGAATCGAAGAACAGATACCATTGTTGCCAGCCAAGTCGGTCGGTGATAGTTGTCTGAAAAGTTTGTTGTCCGGAAGGTAACCAGTGAAGTTATTGAACGAAATGTTAAGCAATACGAGATTATCGAGCCCCGCAAGCGGTTTCAAATCACCCTCAAGCCTGTTACGTGAAAGGTCTAGAACTGAAAGCTTAGTGAGTCCAGACATTTGAGAAGGCAATGAACCAGTCAACCCATTACAACTAAGGTTGAGAGCAATCTCGAGCGATTCGATCAAACCTAACTCTACCGGAACATTCCCAATTAGCTGGTTGCTGCTAAGATCAAGTAGTTGGAGACTGGAACAGAGTTTTAAGGAAGTGGGAATTGTTCCTGAGAAAGAGTTTCTTGCTAGAATGAGCTTATTCAAAGAAACAAGATGTCCCAAACTAGCAGGAATCTCACCATCAAATTGGTTAGACGAAACATCCAAAACTTGAAGCTCATAAAGAGAAGAAACTGAGTCTGGCAATGGACCTTTCAATCCATTGTTGCTTAAATCAATCATTTCCAAAGCTCTACAATTCCCAATCTTAGCAGGCAAGGATCCAGAAAGATGATTAGCCGACAAATCGAGGAAATCCAAGTTCTGCAGAGCACCGATCGACTTGGGAATCTCCCCGGCAATCCGATTGTTCCCGAGCCTCATTCGGATAAGAGAACTGCAGTTACCAACATCAGGGGGCAATGTACCAGAGATATCATTGGAAATCAAGAGAAGCTTAGTCAAGTTTTGTAAATGAAACAATCCAGGAGGAACACTGCCTGTTAACGAATTACGAGACAGATCGAGAGCTTGAAGATTCGAACAATTCGACAAGCTCGAAGGAATGCTTCCTTCAAGTTGATTCTGCCAAGCAAAGAACACATTCAACTTCCACAACAACCCCAATTCAGGTGGGATCAAACCAGAAATTTCATTACTATCAAGCTGCAACTGCAACAGATTCGTAGCATTCGAAAGATTCGAAGGAATGGAACCGGAAACATTGTTGCTACTAATCATAAACTCCTCAAGCAAAGAAAGCCCCCCTAATGACAAAGGTATAGCCCCAGAAAGAAAATTCAAAGAAAGATCAATCTTTTTCAATCCAACACAGCCACCAATTTCATTAGGAATTGTGCCAACTAACTCATTCTGCCACAGAAACAGTTGCTCAAGCTTCTGCAACTTCCCAATCTCCTTAGGTATTGAACCAGACAAACTATTTTCATAAAGAAACAAGTTAACAAGCTCAGAACAGTTACCTAACTGCGGTGGGATCTCGCCGGAGATCATGGTGGTGTAAATGGACAAAGTTTGAAGCTTTTCAAGCCTCCCTAAAGAATCAGGCAAAAGGCCTGAAACTCTAGTGTCAGCCAGCCCCAAAATGGTCAAACTTCTGCAATTCCCAATCTCATAAGGGATTTCTCCAGTGATATCTCTGTTCCCACCAGCTCTAATCACTTCAAGATTCCCCATTTTGCCCACACCAGAAGGGATTTCACCATTCAATCTATTATCAAACAAGAGCAAACTCTTAAGAACTGTACAATTGGTGAGCTGAAATGGGATTTTCCCAGTGAGTTCATTTGAGTTCAAGATCAAATCTTGAAGCTTCTGGAGCTTCCCAATGGAAGTTGGGATTGTTCCAAGAAGGGTATTGGAGCTCAAGTCAATGGAGATAAGCTCAGAGCAATCACCAATGTCAGAAGCAATGGGGCCTGTGAGATTAGCATCAGAAATGACAAGTTTTTGAAGGGAATGAAAAGAGGAGAGATTTGAAGGGAAAGGGAGGTGAAGAGGGATTGAAATGATGTTGATTTCAGTGACAAATCCTTGAGGAGAGCAAGAAATGGAGGTCCAATTACAAGGGGTTGAATCAAGAACATTCCAATTGGAAAAAATAGGGGAAACAGAGGAAACAGAGGAGCTGTGAAGCCATGAGAGAAGAGTTGAAGCTTCATGGTTATTAGTTGCAGCAAATGAAGAATGAGAAAAGAAGAAGGAAAAGAAAAAGAAGAAGAATTGGGTGAACATTTGCCTCAAATTCCAAACTTTTCTTCTTGGGTTTGCATAATTTTGGGGTTTCAAAAACTCTATCTATCTCTCTCAATTGTTCTTTCTTTCTCTCTCCTTCTGGGAGTGTGAGATTTGAGAGTGTTTGTTTGCTCTTCCTTGCTATGGACTCAAGCTCAATGAAGATGACTGTACAAATACCTAGGAATTGTTTCTTAAAAAAATTAAAAACAGAAGAAGAAAACAATAATAATGCCGTACAAACCAAACCCACCACCAAAAACTTAAAATATATTTTAGTTATTGAATCTGTATTGCAAAATTTCTAACAAAGTAGTGATGCAAATTCAAAACATAATTTATTATATTCTTACGTTTTAGTCTATAGTGTTAATAATTTGGATGGAGATTTTCGATTTTCGAACCAATAATTCATTGTTATTGAGTCATATACTATGTTAATTTTATTATATTTTTGTTGATTATTTAAATTCTTACTTTGAATAACATACTATGTATTAACAACGATGAAATTTGTAATTCGAATCTCACAATCTTCCATATACTAAAAAAAGGTAATGTATAAAAAACATCTCATTTCACAGACCTAAAATTGATTCTTATATAAATATTTAAAACCTATTTAAATGTTGGCATACTAAAAAAAATTGACAATTTCACCAAATTTCAATTTTTTTTTAATTCATGTATTAGCTTTAAAAGAAAAAAAAAAAAAAAAAAAAAAAAAAACCTTTAATTCATATATTATCACTCTTTAAACAATAATTATAGGGATATAGGATTCAAATTTTATTAAAAGAAAAATCACTACAAAAGGATGGAATTAAGACTTAAAATTAAAATTAAAAAGTATTTAAGATTAAAAGTGGTGGAGAGAATTAATATTAAAAGGCAAATGGTTTAAAACTCCAATGTTTTGAGATCGGCGAAGGTGCAGCAGCAACCACCAGGCTCTCTCATATTAATCAGAAAGTACGAAATAAACAAACATTAAACTTTAGCATATAAATTGCTTTCTTTTACATTAAAATATTCTTCCATTTCTGAAAATTTAGTACACAAAAACTTTGATATATAAATTATATCATAATATATTGCTTATTATATCATAAAATTAAAATGGTTTGGTAGAGATTAGTTCACGCGGCCTCTGCAGAACCCACATGGTAAATTAAAAGAAAAAAACATTTTCAAAACCATGAGCTAAAAAAACCCATTTTCAATCAACTCTACTTTTTTTTTACCATAACAAATGTAATAGTTAAGGAGATTTGAATTTTTTTTTTATCGAGAAAGATTAAAAGTTTTAACTAGAATTGTGTTTTTATTGGCACTATTTTTTTCGTTCTATGAACGGACAACAAACTATAATTTGACAACACATTACCATACCTTATGGTCTTTTTCTCCCATTAAAAATATGAGAAATCTTTGACATATTTATAAAAGATATAAGTTACTTCCATTGATTTTGAGCGAAATATTATCATTTTTTTTTTTTTTTTGTAAACTAGTTTGGATTGGACTTCTTTTTCTTATCCACATTTATTTGGCCACTATTTCATGTGCTATCAAGCTAAAGGACAAAAAGAAAAGGAGAAATGAATGTCATTTCATCTCCAATGTCCTTTTTGGTTCATAATTTGGCCAAGAGAGCAAAACTTTTTTTCTTCATTCATGGTGGAGAGCACTTGAGTTTCAAATAATTTCAAGTGGAATTTGAAAATGATTGATTAAAAATATAAATCACCTTTGATTTTGGTTGTAAGCCATGGCTGCAAAATAGTCTAGGGCAAGAGTTATATCATAGGAGTATATATTTCTACACTTCCATTATAATAATGATTAGTTTTGGTATGTTTTCAAAAGAAGTATTCAAGTTTGTAAGATTTCTATTATATATGGATATATAATAACAAAGTTATTACTATAATTATTAAATGTGGATTCATTTCCTTAAAAAAAAAAAAAAAAAAAAAATCATTGAAGTTAATTATAAGTAATAGAAGGATAGATGCTTTTATCATATGAATTTTGTCGGTTTTTTGTTTCAACAATTAGAGGTTAGAATTAAAATTCATAATTTCTTAGTTATGAATGTATAGACTTTTGTAGACTAAAGTATTGATCTTATTGAGATGAACTATGTAAATTGATCTATCACTGGTACATCATTTTCATTATTATCTTTAGTGGCACAAGGAATATTTGAATAGGACCACATTGCACCCACCATTGTATTTATTTTATCATTATTTTACACATATACTTCCACTCCATTTAACATAAATGATGTTGTACAATGGTAACAATAAATTATCATCATTATTTTATCGAATAGATTAGTGACTTAGTTATCTAGATGGATGGTAATCTATTTCAACTCGACGGTCACGAGTTCGATCTTAAAAATTGGTGAATTTATTGTCCACTTCCCTTAATTTATACTAAAAAAATGGTTTTTTTTTTTTTGCTAGTATATATATATAGTTATACTACATTTGCAAGAAAAACCCGCTAGTAACAAATTTAACTGTATTAATTTAAAATCTCACTCTCAATTATCCTAGAATTCAAAAAGAAAAATAAAAATTAAAAAACAAAATCCAACAAAAATACATTCAAGAGAATAAAATCGAACCCTACCCAATTTTAAAGTGTAGTATTAAATGCTTTGCAGTAAATTCTTCATCCAAATCAGTGAAAAAAGGGATAATTTGTCAAATTCGAAAACAGTGAAAATAATTGGTGATTGCAAACAAAAATGATGATTTAGACATAAGATTGAGACATATCTTTATCAGACCCCTTCAAAAACAAAAAAAAAAAAAAAACAGGCGACTCTCCTTAATCCTACATTGACCAGCTTTTTAGCCATTTGGTGGTCTAGTTAACTTTTACCAACATTAACTAATAAATTGTACAATGAAATCATGAAGTGAAATGTGTATTGTGTCAATAATCATATTAGCTTACTTTGAAAGAAACACCTACAGATAATACACACATAACATCATATTTAGTATATATTTTTTCACAATAAACATATGATAGATTGCTGATTAAGCAAAGTTGATTATTTTTTAGCTTAATGTCATGTACATGGATGGATTTTTTATTCAGAATAAATTCTTTTGGACTTCACTACATTAAAATAGATTATGCCTATAAACTTTTGATTCCCATGATATCAAAATCGTAAGTCTTTGGTTGAAATTCTTATATGTAATATCATTAGAGTTGAGTCAGTTTGTTAAGACGATAATATAAAAAGGGAGAAATGTCACATTTTTAATTCTTAAGTTTTGACTAGAATTTTTGTTTATCTCTTAATTTTAAAATTTTTCTATTAGATAATTTGGACATCCATCTAAAAATCAATCGGTGATGAGAGAAGTAATCCACCTCTTTCCGATATGGAATCCTAACAGTTTCACTTTTATCTTCAAGATGAGTTTAAGTTCCCATTTTTTAAACATCAAGCACTAATAACCAAATTATCACAATTCTCTACTCAATCATCATGGAGTCATCTAGTAGTCAAGAGTGTCTTGGGAAACTAAGAGTTAATAGATTAAATCTATAGTTTTTTTTTTTATATATTTGTGTCCTTGCACGTACTTCAACTAATGTCACGGGACATACCGTCTGACAAGAAAACCCGTAAGAGATTAATTCCTAAGGAGGTAGCCACCATAAATTAAATCCATCACCTTAAGCATCTCAAATCCCTCATTGACCATTTGAGCCATTCCATGAGGGTTAATCTATCATAATCATCTATGTATGAATTAATTTTTTTACATGTTTTCTTGATATCTAAACATTGTAGGATCAGATATCATGTGACAATAGTTGAAGTATGCACAAATTTGTCCGGCCAATCACGAAAAAAAAAAAGTGATGGACCAAAGCATATTTTCCCCAGAAAAAAACATAAATATATGAAAATCAACCAACCTTAAACTGTTTGGGAAATTAAAATGTCTTCAGCTATCTTCCTATTAAAACTATACAAAAATACATGGATTTAAGTTGAAAATAAATTCATTTTCATGCAAAGGTAATTGATTAGTCCATGTATTTAATATTTCAAAACAGGGAAAAAATATACTAAATTAAAGCACAGGCAAACATTGGGAATAGGTAAGCATCATATGCATTTGTCACCCACTAGATCTAGTAATGTTTTATTCAAAGGGTTTTTTAATTATTTAATCCAAAACTTTGTTTATGTGAAGTCTAAGAAGAATTAAGACTTTTGGAGGGGTCTCTATTGTTTATAATATACTAAAGTCTTGCTCTAGTCTTTTTTTTTCTTTTATTACTATGTACCTTTTAATTTCCTAGTTTATATAAAATTTTATATTTTATTATGTGAGTCGTAACCAGCTTTCAATGATTCATATTAATTTTGTATGCATTTGGAGATATTTCTTCCCTACAAAAAAAAATGGAGAAAAAGTTTTTGTACGGTTAAATTGATTTTTTTTTTTTATCCACGTACTTATGATAATTAAAAAAATAAATAATTTAAAAAAACAACAACAACAAACACTCTTTTAACCATACGAACAGTTTTGGTTAGATTTTGAGTACAAAAAATACAAGATAAATGAATCAATAATTATTAAATTTTGTAATAATGTAGCTAAACACAAATTTTTGTACTCCTTGTCTCCAATAACAAAAATGGGTTATGTTGAGCTTTAATAATTGTAACGCTCTTGTCATTAACTACACTTTCTTAGGTAGTCGGGGTTCATTTCAATTTTATTTTTTAAGTCGTAGGACACATAATCGTTATTCTGATCTATTAATCTATCTTCACTCTAATATTTTCTATCTTGAATTTAATAACATTTAGAGTTAAATATTGATTTTCAGAATTAAACTCAAGACCATAAAATTGAAATAGATTATCACCACTCAAAATAATCAATGTTTCATCAGCTTATTCGATAAATAAATTTATTTTTTAATATCCTATCAAATATAAATTGTGACGTGTGTACTTGTTGAAAAAATAGTCACACACATTTAATAAACTCTTAAATGAGTAAAATTGAGAAAGAAATCATATCGACTTTTGATTTTTCTTTTTATAAAAAAATGTAAGTTATCTTTGAAAAAATAAAATAAAATAACACTTTAAATTTCGATTTAAAAATAATTTGAGATATATAATATACCATTTAAATAAAATTGATTTATATGCAAATACAACATATAAATATAGCCAATTTTACATAAGTGTTCGGTGGTAAATTAATTTTTAAAAATGTTTTAAATATATAGAAAATATAAAGGGAAAAATTGGCAATAGGTGATTTCTTCATTATGGGAATCTACCAAACTCATATATCAAAAGGACATTAAAATCTTGTCGGATACCATTCATATAATGATTCTAGAATGTTTAGAAATGTCAAAATACCTATTACCACGAAATAAACAAAGTAATAAAGATACCCATTCTATGAAAATCTTGAATTAACTCAAACCAAACAACTTTTAAAAATTAGGGAAAACTTGAAACCCTAATTGGTAATTAGATCATAACATTTATACTTAATTTCTTGAACCTAACAAATCTACTCATTCTCATTAACATCAAACCAAAACAAAATCCTTCCAACTATGAACATTTTATTACTAAAAAGGGAGGAAATAAAATTTAAAAAAAGGGTAAAGATAAAATAAATAGAGGTGGCAATCATGTGGGTTTGAAGATTTCCCCCCAAGAGCCAAAGAGAGAAAAGAGACTGATGTTAAGGGAATAATCATTTCCTATATATGGGCTACAATATTAAACAATATCAAAAGAAGAAAAAAGCCAATGGCCAAAAAGAAAATAAAAAAATATATTTTATTTATTTCATTAAAAAAATGATTTTGAAAGAGAGAGATAGAGTTTTGTTAATAAATTATGAGAGTATTGGTGGTAGCTTTGGACAACAAGAACAACACATCCCAGATTTTGAGGCCAAACACGTGACCAAGAGAATCATCTTTAACAAAAATATGTCAATTTCAAAATAACAAAAAATTATATTAACATAAATTGATGTTACAATACTATATATA
>JBBMKA010000020.1:5237729-5320151 GCA_037833695.1 Sechiopsis laciniata | reverse complement strand
TATATATATATATATATATATTTCAATATCATATTTTTAAAATCACAATGGCTGGTGGATGTGCTTCATCGATTGTTCTTAGTTTGATGCTATTGATCTTTGCAATCTTGCTCTCCTCTACTTTTGGTATAACCATTTTTTGTTTGTTGTTTATGAAAATTAAGTTTATAAATATTTTTTTTTTTCTCTTAAATTTCATTATTTTGTTATATAAATGTTATCTAAGTGTTCAAAAACTAAGCTACGTTCCCACTTAACTCTCACAAACTTGTTTCTGTTCTTCGAATTTGGTTTGAGGTTTTAATGCTTCTGTAACAGAGATGAAAATGATTTTAGTGAAATTATGAGAAAATAAATTTAATTTTCAAATGGAACATAAGTTTTAACCCTTATCAATTTATATCAACTTTCATATTTACATCTCCCTCAAAAAAAAAAAAAAACTTTATATTTACATTTTACCTTTATCTAAAAATAAAAAAATCAAAAATCAAACCAAAGTTTGAAAACTAAAAAGAAAAAAAATAGCTCAAAACTTGTTTAAGTTTTTAAAGCTTCATTATGATTTAGAATTATAAGTTTCTTTTTTTTTTTTTTTTTGTAGATTAACTAGAGTAGTAGCTTAGCTATGTTGGTATATTTTCATGTCCAAATTTTTTTGGGGTTTTTGTTTTTGGTTTTTGAAATTTAAGGTTATATTGAATCAATTTATTTACTTATGCTTTCGTCTTTTCTTAAGGAAATATGTAAATACTAACCAAATTTCATAAACAAAAACAAGTAACTCTAAACTATTTTTTTTTAGCTTTTAAATTTTTGTTTAATTGTTAAAATCATGAGTAAAATAAAGATATCAAAGGAACGAAACCATATGTACTTATAATGTTATTTGTAGGCTTAAATTTCAAAAAAAATAAATAAAACCAAATAATTATCAAACCAGACTTAAATAAGTTATCAAATGGTGTACTTATGCAGGAATGCGTGGATTAGAGTGCAATAGCGAATGATGAGCCAACTTGTGTTGAATTCTGCAAAGGGTTAGGGTTCTTGGCAGGAAAATGTTTGCCTCCACTTCTTCAATCTTGTTGCTGCCTAAATTGATGATATCAAAATTATTGCTTCTTTAATTCTCTTTCAATTATGTAATACTTCTTCAATTATGTCAACTTTTATTTTTCTTTTTTCCTTTTAATTCTCTCAAAAAGTTCTTCACTTCCTTTGTATTTGTTGCACTTGACCTATTTCCCTATATTGAATAAAAATGGATTCTACATTTGGATTTATTTTTGTTTGTAGATCAAGTGAAAGTTTTGAACTTAGCCCTCAAAGCTTTCAAGAGAAAAATAAATGTCTTTAAACCCATTTGATAACTATTTCAATTTTTTATTTTTATTTTTTAAAAACAAAATCATGCATGTATGGCTACTTTTTGTTTTTAAAAAGATAATGATTATGTACATCGGAAAGAACAATAATATATATATATATATATATATATATGCATATATTAAAAAAATGTGAAATAAAACATTGAGATTTACGTAGTTTACTAATGATTATATGTTAGTTACGTCCATAAAATGATGAGAGAACTATTTTGTTTTATTAAGGAGATAAATATATAAATGTTTGGTTCAAACAATGTTAGAGTTTTAAAAGAGTTCATATATTATATTCTCATAAAACCTTAATACAACATATGATTCAATACATAAAAGTTGAATACGAAAACATAAACTTCAATTACATATTTCGACTAGATAATCCTGAGACAACATAGTTGAAAGCATCTCAACGTTAAAGATCATATGGAATTTTTTAAATGTTTGAAATTTTTGGGAAGAGAAACATAATGTTGTCTAATGGTTTGAGAATTGAAGTCTCTTTTTTGGTCATTGGGGGTTTTTGGGAGCATCTTCCCTATTTCTCAAGATCCCTAAATTTCTTCATGCAAAGTACAAGACATTAAAAAAGCTTCTACTAAAACCAAGCACAAGAATCTATGAAAAAAAACAAACAAATAATAAAAGAGAAAAACAAGTCAGAAGCTAGAAGCCATGTTTTGCTTTAGACCTCTTTTTCTTCTTCATGGAATCAAACTTCTAAAGTGAAATATTTAATATTCACTTTTTTTTCTTTAAATATCTTGCCTACAAAGTTTATAATTTATATATAGAGAGATACATATATAATTATATTATAGCTAAAAAATAATTAATTATAAATTTGGGTTAGCTCGAATCAGTTCAAATTAATTTTAAGTCAACTCAAAGACTAGCCCAACCTATGAGAAAATTCATTTATTTGAACTCGACCCAATTCCAATAAATTAATAACTCAATCTAATAAATTAAATTGTGTTTAATTGATTAAGTTTCGGATTATTTGAACATCCCTCCAATTATTCAAAGATCGGGCCAGCCCAAAATCTGCCCAAAGCTTGTTCCAAAAACTATGGCCAACAAGAAAGGTCTAATTATTTTATTTTTTTAGATTAGATTAATAATTATGGGTAATAGGATTGTTTTTATTTTTTGTTTTTTCTTAGATTGCAACAATTGAGATAGAGGATTCGAACTCAAGATCTCTTGGTCATTCGGAATACATTACTGCCATTGAGCAACTGCTCTTATCGACCTTGTTTTTTAGTTTTGAGTAATAAGATTCGTATTCATTATCTTTGTAAATAATTATTAAATCACTAGTTTAACCATTTGCACGGCTTAAATTTTTTTTTTTTTTTAAACAGGCTTTAAATATTAATTCTATGGAAAAAACATACATTTTTAATCCATAGTTTAATTATGAAGTTTTTATTTGGTTTCTATCATTTAAATCAAATCATTTTATTCTTAAAATTTCAATAATACTCCATTTTAATTTATGTTTTTTTACTGATGTTTCAATTTTAGTTTTTGAGATTAAAAAAAGAAATCTTTACATATTATATTTAAGTAAATTAATTTTAAATTTTAATATATTAATGAAGTGTTTATTTTAATAATAACACAAATAACATTTTTTCAAAAAAAAAAAAAGTATACAAATAAATTTAAAATATACACAAACATTAAAATTGAATATTATTGAAATATCTAAATAAAAGTTAGATTTTTGAAACACTGAGACCAACGAAAATCTACAATAAACTAAAAAGATATTTTTCCTTAGTTATTTCTACAAAATCTTATTGGCCATAACTGCTCATGCATAATAATGGGTATTGAAAGAAGAACAAATTTGGGGGAAAAGGTTAATATGGGAAGTTAGGTTAGAAATTTTTTCACATGTGAGTTTAGGCCCCACAAATCACATGGTATAATAAAAATGCTGGTAGATCACAAACAATTTGAGAGGCTACAATAATGAGTATATGAATAAACCATTCCCACACTAAGTAAAAAATAAAAATAAAAACCCAAGAAATTTGACAAAAACATAATAACAATCACTAGTTTCCTTGAACTTTTAATAATCTTCTTTAAGCTGTCTCTCTCATGAACTCAAAAGGTAAATAAAAAATTACAAAACTCAGAGTAAAAAAACATAGTGTAATGACCAACAATATTGCATCAAAAAATGACTGATAAAGATGGGATAGATGGGGTTTAAAGTTGATGATGAAGACATGATAAAAACAAAAAAAAACAAAAAAAAATTGGAAAAAAAACAAAAAAAAAAAAAACAAGAAAAAGAACAACGCTTCTGCACCTGCCTCTAAAATGGCAATAATATCTTTTCAGCTGAAGCAGGCCGAGGTTGAGCAACCAACAGATGAACAACAATGGTGGAAATGGGTTTTGAAACAAGTTTTGAAAAAAAAATGTGAACTTGTTAAATGCCTATAATGAAAGATGGATGAGAAAAATCATGTAGTTTACGTTTTAAATCAAACAGAAAGATGAAATGAAATGCTTTTTTTGTCTATGGCTTTAAACATTTGGTTTTGGTGTTAAGATGATGGGGATAAGTCTAGCAGGGATGACCGCGGCGACAAGGAAGCGAACCTGCCGAAGAAGTGATGGAGCCAACCATGGAGGCAGATTTGGCTCCTAAGCTGGAGGCTCTGGCGTAGCTCGCCGAAGCTCCAGCACCTGATGGGGTGAAATAAGCTCCATTTAGCATCATATCTCCTTCTGATCTCCAGTTCCAGCCTTTCCATTCGCTTACCGATGTTTCGACTCGCTTTGTCACCTGCAGTGTCACATCGACCCGAGTTGTCAACTGTAATAACGAATTACGGAATCTATGTTTAAGTTGAAATGATTTTGGAATGTACCTCTTTCGCAAAAGGGTTGGTTGGAGCAGCATATCTGTTGCCTTGGCTATTGATGGTGGGGTTTGCACTTCCACCAATGGCATACATTTCCCAGTGAGTGTAGTCATTGTTCACCACATGGAAATAGCCATGCCTACATCTACACATTATTGAAATTTATGTGGGCTCAAATCTCAGTTGACAAACTCTCAATGGATTTTCTTCAAATATAAAAGATTAGTTAGCTATTTATCTACCTTGGCATTCTTTGTATGAGTCCCTCTCCAAAATGGTTGTAAGCAATGGTGACTTGCATTTGCTTGTCCTTTGTGTAGGAATCACTATGTCCTAGAAGCATCACCTATGATAAAACTTCATCAGATAAATTTGAGTGTCTCGGTCAACTTACGCTCACTACAAGTATTCTCATGAGACATACTGTATGACTCTACAATATTTGAATGTCAAGAAAACTTGTGGGACATTATTTCCTAAATAGTAAAGGTCATCATGGACATTATTTGTTTTTTCATTTTTTTTTAAGTATTCGTAAGTGTACAGATCAACCTATTCTTATTTGAACTATTTTCACAAGACATTCTTTCTGACACTATAATTAAATAGATATCAAATAAATCATATCAATTATTTCTTAGATAAGTGGCCATTATGAATTGAACTCATAACTTTTTAGATACTGCAATGATGGTTTAAATTTTTTTTTTTTTCTAACTTAAATGTTAGTAAAAGAATGCAATTAAAAAAAAAGTGTACCTCATTGTGGTGAGTGAAGTGGTTGTTGGAGATAGTGATTGCAGTTGAGCCCATGACAGCATCAACAAGGCCATCAGCACAATTAGAGAGTGAATTGTGGTCAATCCATATATGGCTTGATCCAAAGATGGAAATGG
Organism: Sechiopsis laciniata; assembly: GCA_037833695.1. Taxonomy (NCBI): domain Eukaryota; kingdom Viridiplantae; phylum Streptophyta; class Magnoliopsida; order Cucurbitales; family Cucurbitaceae; genus Sechiopsis; species Sechiopsis laciniata. The sequence goes on along the minus strand of JBBMKA010000020.1, from coordinate 5,314,979 downwards.
CATCTCCATCAGCCATGGTTCTCCACCCAAAATGAGTTGGAGAGCTTCTCACCATAGCATTCCCAGTGGGCTTGCAATCATGGATGTGAAGACCATGGATAATGATGTTAGTCACAAACTGGATTGTGATGCAAGCACCATTAGCAATGTGTACATTGACCCCCCTAGCATCAATGGTCTTGAAACTGTTCATGATGAGCTCCTGTTTCAATTGAATCACCATGTCCCTTTTGAACACAATCCAAAGAGGTTTCTCTTGAATGACAGCATGACGAAGAGTCCCTGGCTTCGGGTTCACAGGATCGTTGTCGCTCGAATCAGTGACGACGTAGAAACGACCATTGCGACCACCAATAGCATTCCGACCAAACCCAATGCCGCATTCGGCAAGGCGTTTACGGTTACGGTGCCAATTGGAGTCGCATCGCCAGCAGTCATCAATGGGATTGCCTGTTCCACAGGAGAAGAATCCTAACTTCCTCCTTTCAGTACTATTACGAATGCTCCTGTCATACCATCAAAGATCATTTCATAAGACAAATTTCTCTGATTCCTGACATTCTAAGGGCAAAGTTACTCTTGTTCAATCAAAACAAAACAAAGCCCCCATCACGATCTACAATCGACATGTACAAATCTCGAGAACAACTAAAAATTTGTCGGAAAGCTACAACGGTCATAAGAAAATGGTTACCACAAAAACAGAACAAGACAAAAACCATGCTGGCATTTTGACCACGAAGACTCTTATATCACTATAACGTCTAGAAATTCTTCTCCTATGATTTACAATACAGACAAAATGGAAGCAAACATCCGCATGTGACTTTTAATTACTACAAGACCAATTACTCTTTTTTTTATTATATCCGTGTCATTCAGACTATTTTCTTTTTTTTTTTAAACAAGGGTAACCACACCTGTCCCTAAACTAGGCACCGGAGACATCGAAGGAGTAATGTCACAGGTGAGTTTCGAACCCGAGACCTTGAGGAGAGTATACCCTCAAAACTTAAGTCTTCAACCACTGCGCCACTCCAAACTTTTATGAGAGCCAAGTTTCACCCACTCAAACTATTTTCACCCTCATCTAACCTTATAATATTTTGTTTTCAAATAAATTTATAGAAAATTAATTTTTAAGTAAATAACTTTCATAATATTTTGGTTTCTCAAAACGCTCTCGACCGATTTACAAGACCCATTCGACTCAATTTCACAGACAAATTCAAATCAGCCCAAATTTCACAAAACTAATCTCTCCACTAATGAATGTAAGCAAAAGAATGATTAGTTCTAGTGTATTAGTAGTAAGAAAACAACTCACATCTCAACAGAGGCAGCAATCTCATCAGGATTATCCACAGCATGCGCATTGTTAAGTTCTTCCAAATCATCATCATCATTCCCCAACCTGTAAACATTAATCAACCAGTTAAGTGACAAACCCACTTACATATTTGTTGAATCAAATTAAATTACCAATCAACACACAAACTTAAAGTTAATGGGTTGAAATAAATTTAATTATATTAACTATTATTCTCTATTAACACAATAATCAATCATATTATTAGAAGGGTTTAAACTTAATAGAGAAGAACAATGGACAGGCTTTTTAATGGAAACAGCGCGTGGAATAGGGCGCGTGAAGAATGAAAATGAAATGAAGAACTTAAGCTGGGTCCCGAAGAGATCTCTCACGCACCCTGCCGTACTGTCACAAAAGAGAGAACCGTTTGAAAAAGAAAATAAATTAAAAAAAAAAAGAAATTGTCCTTTTATTCTTGTGAGCGAAATGACTGGAATACCCCGGATTTATATCAAACGACGGAAATTACGGGGAGTAAGAACAAACGGTCTAGATCGAGAATCTGGATCCCAACGGTTGAGATCTTATCTACAGTTAGATTTACCATCACATCACACGGATCCGAGGAGAATCCAACGGCTATGATTAGCCAATTGGGTAAAAAAAAAACGCACGGCTGAGATTATTTCTTTTTACTTGAGTTAATAAAACGAAAACTAACCTAATCGCCATTGATGAGTTGCTAGAGCTCTGAAACTTTTTCGCTAAAACAGTCCTGTAAAAACAATGAAAACAAAGAGAATCAAAATCACAAACCGTCACAGTTCGTTTAAAACACAGAGAGATTCAACATTAATTCTTCATTCCTATTTAGACTGAAACCCGCCATTAAAGCACTGGAGCGTAGTTTTCGATCCAATACTCAAAGAAAAAGCACTAAAACATATCAAGTCATACTTTGACGTCGAAATCGAGAAGAATCGGCACTTTACAAACCTCGCATTTGCTCAAAATTCAAAAAATCAAACATATCGCATTGAGAAGAATCAGTACTGTATAAACCTCGCATTTACTCGAATCGTAGTTCTCTTGGAGTATTGAATCGTAGCTTTCGATCCAATACTCCAGGAAAAAAACACTATATAACAGATCAAATCATACATTGACAATGAAATCGAGAAGAATCACTACTGTATAAACCTCGCATGTGCTCAAATCGTAGTTTTCAATCCAATACTCCAAGAAAAAAACACTATAACAGATCAAATCATACATTGACATTGAAATCGAGAACAATCAGTACTGCGTATAAATCTAGCATTTGCTCAAATTCGCACAATGTGGCTAGAATTTCTAAATCAAACGTATCTCATTGAGATTGTAAGGGAAAATCAGGTCAAAAACTTACGCGATTTCAGAGGCGTCTGGTTTGCGAACGAGAGCGATTGTTACGAAGATTAGCATTGCGAGGGAGAGCAGAGACAGAGAAGGCCATTTACTGAGAGCCGCCATTGTTGTTGAGCTCTGTTCTCTCTCTGTTGCGTTCACACTGTTGAGAAGGACCAGAGCGAAATGGAGAAGAAGAAGAATGGTGATGTCAGTGAAAGGTTTGGACAAAACGGACTTTTTATAGACAAAGTTTCACGGAAATAAAAGGGATGTGAAAATGAAAGAGGATAACAATATTCTCCAAACATTCGTTCAACCGACGTTAACGCCGTCAACTAACTTCAACCTTATATTCTTTTATAGGGTAAAATTTCACTTTTGTGCCCCATTTTGAGATTTATTTTATTTTAGTTCTCAATTATCAAATTCTTTTGAATTTTAAGATTTATTATATTTTAGTTTTCTAAAAAAAAAAAAATTAATTTAATTTAAAAAATTGTTTATTTTCTTTTAAAATTAATTATTAACTTTTTTTATTTTAGAAAAATCTTCGCAATTTATCTTTGATCGCATAAAATTATTAATATTGTTGAACCAATTTCGATTAGTATTATTGAAACAACTTAAATATTTGGCATATGAGCTTGATTGATTGATTGTAATTCAATTCTTTTCTTTTTTTAGAAATTCAATTCAATTTCACGATCATAAATTCGATATTGAGAATCGATATAAGGTTCTCATCTTATTTGAGAGAGCAATAGTACCGATCTCCCTCTCCAAATTCGAACTCAACAAAAAAAATAAACAAATTTACTATAGGAATCAATTTTAAATTTTTTCTTTTTAACTACAAAGACTAAAATTGAATCGAATGGGTCAGTGGCGCAGTGGTTTCATTGTTTTGTTATAAATCAGTTCAACACCAACGTCACAGGTTCGAGGTTCGATCCTGAAAATTGATACTTGTCTCATCTCTCCCAATTTGTACTCAAAAAATAATTCAAAGACTAAAATGGCATTTTTATCTTCCATTATAATATCATTTTTATCCTAAAATTTGGTTTTTTTTTTTTGTTTATATTTCTTTTAAAATATTCTATTTTCATTTTATAGTTTTACAAAGATTTTAAAATAGTCTTGATCTTAAAAAAAAAAAAAAAAGTTAGTCCTTGATCTTTCAAAAAAAAAATTAATAAACAAAAAAATTTGACGCTGTTCATTGTTATTAAAATTAAAAAAAAAGAGTTCTACATGTTTTTTTATTTATAAATTTTAGATATATATTCGCATGGGTTAGAGGGTTGGTATTATTAATGTAAGTCCAATATGGTTTAACTTTAGATTAGTGTATTATTATTTCGGTATATGGATTGTGTTACGTTTGTATTGGTGGTATTTATGCTTCCACCAATAAACTTTTTCTTAATCCTCTAAACTCATCTATATAGATTCTTCATTCTTGCAACATATTTTAAACCGTTGTAGTTTCTTCTCAAAAAAAAAAAAAAAAAAAAAAAAAAAAAAAAAAAAAAAAAAACATTACAACATCATTTTGACCAATTTAAGACTTTTTTGGTGCATTTATCTCATTAGGGAATACACGTGAATAATAATTTAAATAAAATAAAAATAACACATGTCGTTATAGTTACCAAATTAGATAAAATATCGTTAAAATTCTACTTTTATTGATGGAGTATTAATCTAGGGATGAATATGGATTGGATTGGGTTAGGTTGAGGGAGTTTTCAACCAAACCCAAATTTTTTGGTTGATCATTTTTCCAACCCAACCCAACCCAATTAAATATACAATCCAACCATTATATTTTTTGGTTGGGTTGGGTTAGGTTGGGTTGGGTCATCGGGTTCAATAATAAATTATAAATTACAAATATTTTTGTATTAAATTAGTCCTACATTTTACATAAACAAAATACAATATTCAATCAAGATAATAAAATGAATATAAATATACAATTACGATTCATATAGAAGATTCGAACTATAAAACATAAAACAAATAGATAATTAAAACAAAAAAATACATGACATAATTCGACTTCCATAAAACAAATATATAATTAAAACCAACAAAGATATTTTACATAATTTGACTATATATTTTATCATAATATATAAATTATAAAGATTTGAAAAAAATATTAAAGAATATAGGAAATAAAAATTCTAACAATAATAATTAAATAAAAGAAATATACGCATATATAATTATGTTATAAGTAAAAATATATATTTTTAAATTAAATAATAATTTATACGCATATATAATTATGTTATAAGTAAAAATATATATTTTTAAATTAAATAATAATTTTGGGTTGGTCGTGTTGCGTTGAGTTAATTTTAGGTCAACCCTTAATCCAACTCAACCCATAAACGTTTCATGATTTTGAACCTAATCCAATTCAAGAATGTTTTTAACCCAACCCAACCTGTCAAATTGGATTACATTGGTTCGGGTTATTTGGGTTTCGAGTTGTTTGAACACCCCTACTAAACTCTAACCAATATAATATTGGAGTGTAAAATTTTGAACATAATTTATAATATAAATTAAAACGTGTAATTAATTATATCAATCATTATTAATATCAATATTCAAACAAATAATACATCAACTATAAATAATCTTTCGACTTTTTTTTTTTTTTACAAAACCCAAACAAACCCTAAAATAGAGAATTTATGAATAAAACTGGGGATAAATCAGTCTTTTCCAATTGGAATTCATATTCAAAGTTCTTTTTTTACTTTTTTTTTTTTTTTTTTTTTGGTTTTCTATTCTTTTTATTAATTGGACGCTTTACGAATCCCGATTCCCTATCTTTCCCAGTTTCAACAAACCTGCCTTAACGGAAAATAACCGACTCGCCATTCACCGTAACTGTAAATATACAAGTTACCGTCCAGCAACCAGCCAAACTCATACTTTTTATCAAATTACTTATTTTAATTTTTAGATTTACAATTTGGGGGCGTTTGTTTATCAAATTTAATGAGGATTTAGATGGAACATTTACAAATTACTTCTGAAAAATATACATCGAAATAATTTTTTATAAATATTCAAAATAATTTATCATTTATAACTATTCAAAATAACTCCTCATTTTTAATCACTCATTTATAATCATTTATTTTTAACTACTCAAAATAATTTTTCATTTCTAATCACTCATTTATAATAATTCATTTCTAACTATTTAAAATAATTCATTTTTAATCATTCATCTATAATCATTAATTTTTAACTTCTCATATTAAATTCATATTCAAACAAGTTATTGCCTCTAATTCCTCTACAAAAAATCTACATCCAAACAATTTTTTTTATTTTTACTATAACTCTTCCATAAAAATCGAGATTCAAACGAGTTATTATAAAAGTCTCAATTTTATAATTTCTCAAAATAACTTTTCATCCAAACACCTCATTTGAAATTTAATTTCAATTTAGTCTCTAATATTTTAAAATTAAATATTTTTATCTATAACATTAATGATGCTCACTTGCTTACTTATTTTTTAGTTTATTTTTATATTTATTTAAAAAAAAGTTAAATTAACGTCTAACAATTTTGTTATCTCAATAATTAAAAGCGAAAATTATTGTGTTTTCAAAAAATAAAAGCAAAAATTATTGAAATGATAAAAATAAAATATAACATTTTGAAATATAGTGTCAAATTAGACACAAAGTCTGAGGGACTAAAAATATATATTTCCCCTTACTGTTTTACCAGGGCTGCCTTTTTTACCCTTCAGTGCCACGTTGGACGGGAGCTCGAGGAAGACGTGGACGGTACGGAATCCGGTCGCCGGAGACCGATTTCACGGTTTTCAGCTGATTTTGCGGTCAAAAAACAAATAAAATAAGTAATTAAATAACTATTTAATTAAATTTGGGGATGTTTGGATGTGTGAATTACAGTCACATGCACCAATCACGGCTCTTGATTGTTGACTCAACCTGGTGGGTGTCAAAAACATTTGGTTACAGGCTGTTAAGTTTTATCTTTTCTTCATTTTTTGAATGTTTAATGTAAAATTAACAAAAAAAACAAATTAAATCTTAAATTCACACTCCTTAATTCTGGCTATAATTGTGGTAAGGGTGAGTGTTTTTGAAGCTTAATAATTAATTTTGTATTGTCAAAAAATCCAAATTTCTAAAGCTTTGGTATTTAATACAGATATGTTAGGATAATTATTTAATTTTTTATTTTTTAAATTTTAGATTATTTTTATTTAAATTTTATATAATGTGTTCCATCTTACCTTAAGTAAATATGTATACATGAATATTAACCGAATCTCAAAAATCAAAACAAATTTTTAGAAGTTTTTTTTTTTTTTTTTTTTTGGTTTGGTTTTTAAAAAATATGTAAGATGTAAATTTCCAAGTCATAAAAAATTTATGGTAAACTAGTCGTTGTAGTTTAAAATTCAAATACTAAAAATAAAATAGTTCTCCCTTCATTTTTGTTTCTTATTTCTCAAATGCTGTGAATTTGGAATAATTCTAACGTTTCTTTAGGAAATATAAAAACTTGTTTAAATGCTGTTTAAAAGACTGTTTTTAAAAACTTTGTTTTCGTTTTTAATTTGATTATAAATTCAAAGATTTTTTTAAAGAAATATAAAATTGTGGTAAGCATTTGTGAAAAAATAAGTACAATCCTAGTTGTTGTCACATGAATCTTTTAATTTTGTTTATTTAATTTATTGTATTTATATAACAAACAAAGAGTTCGTTGATGAATGAAAATAATTTTCAGTGAGAAGATGTCTGAAATCTTTTTCAATCTCTCTAAAGCGTATACAAAATAAAATAAAAATGTCAATTAAAATTAAAATAAAGCAATATTATTGATTTTCTAGATTATTAATTAGATTACATTTCATCATATTTAGCCATTAATTTCCAACAAATTAGTCAAGGAATTTATTTGGTATACCCATACTAAAAATATTTGTTTTTCTTTCCTCTCTTTGTTGTTTTTAGATACCTAATTTGCAAAATGAGTTCTCTTGTGACTATAACTTTTAATTAATAGAAAAATCATATGAGTTCCTTTATAAGAGTTTTGTCCATCTAGAAACAGTGAAGACATTAGCTTTAAGTTGTTTGTTTTAGCGTTTTGGAATAAATAAAATCTGACCATTGCAAGTAGTAATCATTGTCAATGTGTAATTGATGGTTAATTAGTGACACATTTATTTGAGTGATTAGAATGAAGAGTTATTTTGAGAGATTACAAATTAAGATTTGTGCAAAATTTGTTTGGATGAAGTTTTTTTTGTGGAGTTACAAAATAGCTCGTTTGGATGAAGATTTTGATAGATAAGTTGTAGGAAAAAACTAGTTCAGATAAAAATTTTAGAAAAGGGATTGTATATTAATTGGTTTAAAAATGAAAGATTATTTTGAATGATTATTTTGAGTGGTTAGAATGAGTGATTAAAAATGAGTGAATTTTTTTGCAACTACAATTGCATAATTCACCTTTACTTACCATTTTACCCTCATCATCCGGGACCATTTGGCGCCCCACTTCTCCAAAACTTTTCCCCGTTGACCTTTTCAATTCCCAATGATATCCAGTGGGACTCATCTAATCGGACGGTCCCAGTTCGCTCATCACCGTTTGATCAGCCACAGAGGATTGCGGCTTCCGTTTTCCAATCTCTCCTTTTTTTTTTCTTTTTTTTTAAACTGTCTCTCGATTTTCATTGGCTGCGTTACTTACTGGCGGGCCCCACAGAAAAACTGTTCAAAACTTTTTTTTTGCCTCGATGGAGAAGTGACGGGAGATTTTTATTTTTATTTTTATTTTTGAAAATATTATTTTAGGTTAAGTTGTATTATAATTTGATAATGCTTTTTTCTTTTAAGCAATACTTAAGTACTTATTAGTAACGATAACTATCGCTCATTTTGTTTGGGTTGAATTAATTAAATGAGTTGATCAAATTGTTCATTCGCTTCAACTCAATTTAACTTGAATTAAAAATATATATTATATATAAGTCTAAGATTTATTAATTCTTAGCATATCGATAGAAACATGCACTAATAAGATAAAATGGTTTGGATTTGAATCTAATAGTAAGCACCTATTCTTTATTATTATTTACATATATATTTATGAATTGAGAAAATGTGAGATGTTTACAATCGTACAATTCAATATGAATATATATGGGTTGAGTTGGATTTAATTGTTATGATAAATAGAATTGAACATATTAACTCATTGACCAACTCAAATGTTTGGATTTAAAAAACTTTACTAGTCCAACTTAATCCGAACCATGTATACTCCAAGCATTTCTAATGTTAAAAAAAAAACATGAGGGATTACGAGAGAATCTAGGAAAAGATCAAAAGTAGCTAAATTGTGAGCCACATGATTAGCCGTAAGTGGAGCAAAACCAATCATAAATTGGCTAAGAAATTATAAATCTCTAACATTTGATTTGGTTTTGTTAAAATTCTTATGGAAATTCCATTTTCAAGAAAATTTAGATTTATTAGAAAAATTAGATTATATTATTTTAAGTAGTATTGGTGGACTACTCTTCTCATCAACAATTGGTTTTGAGATAAATGTCTATCCTATCTAAATTGATATCAGGATTCATTAAGCTCAAACATCCATTCTGTCTAATAGACTATCTTTATCATCACCAATTAATTTTGAGATGATTTCCACACTATCTAATAGTTATTTTGGATAGAAAATTTTACATACCACACTCGAGAATTAATTCTATGTTTTTAGGTTTTGTTAAATACTATTAGTTGATTGATATTATTCCTCTTTGTTGAATTATAATTTGAGTCTTTAAATATTGAGAATTATGTCTTATAAGTTTTTGAAATTGAAAAAGTTTTAATTTGGTGTTTAATAAGTCTTGTTTAAACCTCAAATGTGTCAAATGAATCTAGGAGCTTTCAATTTGATGTATTAAATCTTTTTCTATGTATTATTTATTAGACCAAAAATTTAAAAAACTATCCTTATATTTATCAAATGTTCAAAACAATAAAATATAACTTTTTGTGGTGTAATTTGGTTAAGGCTTTTAAAATCCTTTTAAGTGGAGAGATAATAACAAACCAACTTATTTTCAGAACCAAGAACAAAACATCTTTCCAACAAAACCTTTTCGGTCTATTTGGATACAAGATTTTATAAATGAAAAATGGATTATGGGAGATTTGATAACGATAAAACATGACAACTGATTATGAGTAATTGTGACAGAAACTTTCATTTGAATAGAGAGATTATAAATTATCATACATAAAAATTTATTTTCATTTAGAATAGAAGAGTTATCAATGATCAAGACAAAAATACTCAATCATTTGAATTGAGGGATTACTAATGATTGAAATAGAGTTGATGTCATATTTGAAGAGTTTATGAATATTTATAGAAGTTTAAGAAGGATTTTAATGGTTTTTATAAAAAATTAGAATTACTCAATCAAAACATGATGTCAACCCTTAAATAGATTCTCATTAAAGATGTTATTAATCTAAACACACCATCATTACTGGCCCTTATACATTAATAGTAATGCTTAATTATTCTCTCTCTCTTTTTTTTTTTTTTTTTCACTTTGCCTGTCCCTTACCATCTTAAGTATTCAAGTGACAATGTGTCTTTTAAGTTATAAAAAAGTGATAATTAGATACAATATTATTTCAAGTGTCCATACATAATTTTGTTAAATTTCCATAAATCTAAAACTTATCCAAAAAAAAAAAGCAACATGAACCTACCCTACCAAATTATCAATTTATTAATCTTCTCTAATCAAATGAATTCAATTCTAACATCTCAACAAATCTCACTTTGAATTCAACCAAAACCTTTAATTTTCAACTCCCACCATCTCACCTTCAATGTAAAGCTAAAGTACAGTTGGAGAGAATGACAAAATTTATTCAATGAATTAAACTTAATGTTAACTTGAGCATAGGTAATGCTATGGCAAAAATAAATAATCGACTAAGTAAAAAATATAGAAGTATAACATACAAATTTACGTAAATTACTAACGATGTGTTAGTTTTGTTCATGGATAAGAAGAGAGAAACTATTTTATAAAAAGAGCAAAATATTTAGATAAAAGTTTAAGAGAGTTTATATATAACTTCCTCTTAAACTCGAAATAGAATAATTTTCATACACATTAAGTTTTCCAACCCCAAAACTTGGTCATTTCACCACCCTTGCACTTCAACTTGTTGAGTAGCTTGCGAGATTTTCGTATTTGGTCATCTAGAACAGTAAGGTTCTGTTTGATAATCATTTAGTTTTTGAAATTTAAATTTATTTTTATTTAAATTTCTTACAATGTGTTCCATCTTTTCTACCATGTATTTATCTTTCTTTAAGAAAATATATGAATTCTAATTAAATTTTAAAAATAAAAATAAGTTTTTGGAAGCTACTTTTTTTTTTCCAAATTTTGGTTTGATTCTTAAAACATTGGTAAAATATAGATATTTATGTAAAAAAACAAATAATAAAGTAATTGTTGTAGGCTTAAATTTCAAAAACAAAATTGGTTATCAATCGAGGTCTAAATAATTGATCAACGTATTTTAATAGCTAAATTGGTTGGAATATATATTTTTATTTAAATCTCCCCCTCCTTAAATGTTGAATTAAGCATATTATTAAAAAGAAAAAAAAAGTGTAAATTGTCACTTGTTACTCACCTTATACGTACCAACTAATTTTAGTAAATTTTCAAGAATGTTGATGTTTCTAAGTTTAAATTTTATCTACCAATAATTCAATACATTTTCAAAATACAGCTCTTTAACACAATGTCAATATTTAGGAGTTGCCAATGTTAAGATGTTCAAAATACAATTAAAACAGTTGAAATATAAATTATGCCGAAGTAGTTTAGTGAGAAGATAGTCTTAAATAACTAAAAGATGATGAACTCGTTCATATAATTACTTATTTAGAAATTAATTTCTTATGCCTACTTATGAGAGAGAAGATTTAAATAAATGGTTGGGAAAAAACCATCATGGGCAACCTACTAGTCAAAAGAACTCGTTTATGATGACCATCTACTTATAAATTAATTTGTTATGAATTCTTTTAATTAATATCCAAATTAGGGGTGCAACAAAGAACCGAACCAATCCAATCCAATGAATTTTTTAGCATAAAGTTGTACACATAGATTTATAATTTGAAAAAAACGAAAATACTGGATCGGTTCTGGTTTTCATTTTAAAAAACCAATACAAACCGAGATATATATATAGTCAATAAATCATGTAAAGTCATCTTCCTCCCATTATTTAGAAAATTTCCTAAAGTCTTGCAGATTTCTTTAATTCACTCATATTTCAAGTAAAAAACATCATTAAATAATCTTCAATAAGTTCAAAAATACTTTCGGCCTTTAAAATAATTGTTGTTTATGAAGAGTTTTATTTTTATGAGAAATATTGTTTTTGATATATTTTTTATTGGACATTGGATTAGATCCAAAACTGAACCGAACCAATGATTCTATATTTTATTGGACACTGAATCGAATCCATTTTTTAAAAATAAAAAATATCGATTCAATTGTCGATTCGATACAAAATCGACAAAAACCTAACTGAAATCATCCCTAATCCAAATATTGTAAGCTCAACTTGACGTAGTCCAAGTGCAAACAAGCCAACTCAAAATATTATTAAAAAAATAAAAAAAACTTTATGTAGGGCAAATTTTAGTTACCGAAATTTTGGCGGGTATAAAAATCTAAATTTTCATTTGCCGGCTAAAGTAGAACAAAAATAAAATTACTTAGGCAATTACTTTTTACTCCCTTTGACCAAAAGCCAAACAAGTTTCCTTTTATTTTGACCACCGTGGGCCACCGTGAAACTTCGCCGGAGCTAATTACTCAAATTAAAATATTAAAAAAAAAAAAAAGAAAAAAAAAAAACAACAATATCAACAACAAATTCTCTCAATTAACTTGTCTTTTTTAGTGGATATGATTTGGTTGTTTTCTTTCAATTCTAATTCTAGTCAAACTCATCTTTACTCAGACATTTAGATTGGATATGGCTTCTTCAATTTCAACCCAAAAAAGTGACACATCAAAGTTTTGGGTTTGCACTTTTTTTTTTAAATTAATTTTTTTTATTTTTTTTTATTTTTTAAGTTACTCTATTCTTCTCTAAATTTTAGAAATATATTCCTATGGGGAATGAGTTTCGTTTAATATTAACTTACGTTTTTTTTATTAGAAACCAAATTTAAGTTTTTTTTCCAAGTATTAGTATTATTGAATGAGGTTTGTTCAATATTAACTTACTTTTTTTTATTAGAGACCAAATTTAAGTTTTCTTTTTTTAAAATATATTAACTAAAATTAGACATTTGAAAGTTTGTAAACCAAAATGTAATAAAATTTAAAGTTTAAATCAAAATGACATTTTAATTTTTTTTTTATTTTTTATTATAACTAGTGTTTTTTTTTTTTTTTGGACAAAAATTATAACTAGGAATTAGTTTTATATTTCTTTTTTGTTTAAATTACCTTTTAATTTAGATGTCTAAATGAAATATAGGAATTAGTTTATATTACATTTTAACATATAATTATTTATTTATTTTTTTTTTAAAGTATGTCTATTCTAATCCATGAATAGAACAATAATAATTTCTATTTTACTATTTGTTTTAACAAAGGATGATGCGACTTTTATGTATGAATAGGTTGATATATAAGTGTTTATTTAAATAGATTAGAGTATCTTTTTTATTTCACAACATTTAGTCAGTAAATTCACACTTTTAATATCTTGATTAGTATATTATATACGATGTCAATAAAATTAAGTTTTTTGTTGACAACAAAGTAAATACTTTGAGATCCATATGTATGAACAAGATTAATTTTCAAAGTGAGTATTTTTCAAAAGGTATAAAGATTAAGAAAATCATTTTTAAACAGCCATTTATTTTTACTCACTTACAATATGATTTACTCATAACAACAAAGTATATAATACTAAATATACTATTTTTATACCGTTATTTTTTTCAATTAGGTATAAACCTTTTTTTTTTTTAGTTTAACAACTATTAAAATGTGAACATTTGAACTTCTGACAATTTATTTTGAAAGATATAATTTTTGTGTTTAGATTTCAAATGTTAGTTTTTATCCGTATGATTGGGTTTTAGTTATGTACTTATTGTTTGGTGAGAAAATTAAGTTAGGTATTAAAAATTATAGCAAAATTGAATTGATTTTTTAAGCATGTTTGTCTCTTTACCAAACACTAGAGAAGTATTGTTGGGTAAGTTGTACCAAAAGAAAAAAAAAGACATATTTTATGTTTTCATAATACATAATAATTACCCATAAAAGTTGTAAAATTAAAAAAAAAAAAAAAAAGCCATAAAACAATCTTTTTTTATACATATATTGGAGGTCTAAAATAATATGAGAGTCAAATACTAATTTTCGGACTTAAACTTGTGAACTTGAAGTTGAAATGAATTATCACTAATCAAGATAATCAATCATGTCACTAACTCATCTAGTGCCATAAAACAATCTAATCCTATGATATTTTAAATTTTTTTTTTTTTCTATTTTAGAGAAAATCATAACATATCCTCTCTCGTCAAACCCTTGAAAAAGCAACACACATATATAAAAAAAATCCTAAGAAAACTCTCTAGGAAATCCTTTATAACCTTCTGGGTATAATATCACGGATAACCTTTCTATTTAACAAGAGTTTTATGCCATTACGTATAACTCATCTATATCCAAATGAGTTTTATCCTCATCAAATCTTTCCTAATCAATATTCTTCATATTTAAAACCTTCTATCCAAATGTGCCTTTTATAGTGTTCATCTCTCTAGAAAATAAATAAAAATTACATAAATTTAAATATTACCAAACACGAGCATAGTTCAACTAACATAAAATATGTGTTGGGAATACAAACAAAGTGTAATATCGCATTAGTTGAATAAGTGGTAAATCATAAGTACATAAGGGAGGACAAACATCTGCATTGGTATGACGCATTTTAGGTGAAATAAAAAATAAAGTCACGAAGGCTTATACTCAAAGGGAACAATATCATATCAATGTAGAGATTCTTCGAGGGTTTGTCGTCCCTTAACGATTGGTATCAGAGTGGTACATATGTCTTAGTCATAGCCGTAGTATCCTTACATATGAAACAAAGAATTGGCGAGCCTCAATATGATATGAAATAGTAATTATGAAAATCTTTGATCGAGCCGCCTAATGCATGCTCTGGTGGGAGTGTTTCTGAATGTTCTCGTGATTGAGCATCTATGTACTCCCGTATGTAAGTGCTTTTGAAACAAGTACTCCAATGATGAGTGCTTTTAGAATGGTTGCCTCGGCGTGGGGTAGTTGTTGTGTGCTCAAACGTAAATTAGGTAGATCTGTGGTTTAGCTTTTCTGCTTGCTCAAGTGTAATTCGGAAAGATTCGTGGTTTGAGTTAAAATGACTTTCAAGTCTAATTCGAAAAATGACTATCCAGTAATGGATGCTCGCATGCAGTACTTTATTTGAAATGAGGATTGTTAAGAATACAAACAAAGTGTAATCCCACATTTGTTAAATAAAGGGTAGATCATAGATATATAAGGGAGGACAAACATCTTCATGATATGAGACCTTTTGGATTAAACAGAAAATAAAACCTTGAGAACTTATACTCAAAATAAACAATATCATATCAATGTGAAGATTCTTCAAGGATTTATCATCTTCTTAACTAAAATGTTGGTGATTTGAGTTTTTCTTAATACATAGAGTTATTAATCATTCCCAATATGTACCTTTTATTTAGTTTACCAACCATTATTAAAGGTGAAAGATTCAAATCTATGCACTAAATTTATATATAAAGACCAAATTAAAATTTTAAGACTAAATTCATAACTTAAGCAAACCACCATCCAAAACTTTGAAGATTAAATCTATAATTTAACGACATTAAAATTAATCCATTGAATTATTATTTTTAACTAGAGGGAGCATTGACTTTATTGGGTGCAATAACTAAACTTTGTTTACTTGGAACTTAAGATTTCAAAGTGAAAAATGAGTAAAGTGTTTGTTTGTGTTCATTAAACTCAGCTCACTTCATGATGAAACTGCAAATGGAAAAACCTAATTAACTTTAGAAAATTCCAATACCCAATGCATAATTAATGATGCAATTGCCAATGACTAATCAAGCAACAACACAAAATTCTTTCCTAATTATTATCTTAACAGCAATAATTCCAAAGGGTTGTCCAAACTTTTCTCCCTTTCTATTTATTATTATTTTTAATTATTATTATTATTTTTTTTTTTTATAAAAAGAGTACAAATTTGGAGAATGACTTGCAGTTAAAATTGATTAACAACAAATAAGATAACCAACTACGTGACCGACCCATTGAGTATTTATTTTTAAATTAATAAAATAATTTAAATTTATGATATTTTGATTATGAAAGTATATTTATATCAATTAATTTCTCAAAAAAAAAAAAAATTATACCAATTAAATTATGTTCTTATTGACTCATTATACGTCACTTTTTTTTATTTAATTTTATTTCAAGACCATCTTTTCGTGGTTTAAATAATTGGATTTCAATTAAATAATAAATGCATTTCATAAAATATTAATAACAAATCAGATTTTGTGTTTTATTCGTAAAATTTGTGCTTGTTTTATTTTTGAAAAGTGCTTTTTTTTAAGTTATTTTAATTTGTGTTGGTTTTTGAAAAACGTGTGTAAAAAGAAAATAAAACAAAAATAATTATAGACAAAAATAATATTGAAGAGATTAATTTTTAAAAAAATAAATCAATTATCCAAAGATTTAAAATTTAATTAATTCATATCTTAAAGTTTCGTAATATTAACCCTTGACTTGTCATCCATATAACTTTGTTATTCATGAACACGTACATTTCTAATTTTTTTTTTAAAAAAAAATTTTATGACACCAAATTAATGAAAATTTAATTAAAAAAAATATGAAAAAATTTAATTTAATTTGGTTTTTTTTAGAATATATTTAATTTGGTTTTAAAACGAAATATTATCTTAATTCAAAGATAGGGGCAACACCTGGCCCCTTCTACCCTCAATCGATGGGCTTGCAAGTTGGAAGAGGCCCACTGGGGCTCAAGGTTCATGTGTTCACAGTTAAGTTATGGGCCTGAAAGATTGGGCTTTTCAAATTGACAAATTTCTACCACTATTTTTTAAGAACAATCAAAGAAGAGATCGAACATGATCTTTTAATTCAGGGTCGTACATTGATATTGTTGAGCTATTGTTCGTTTTTTAAAAAAATTAAATTTTAGTCCCTAAATTTGGGATATAGTTTTAATAGGATCCCTAAATTTCAAAACTGAACACTTTAAAGTTAAACCATAACATTTTAATAATATTCGCTTTTATTCCTCGTGTATTTTTTTTAATTTACTTTTATATTTATTTTAAAAAAAAATAAATTTATGTGAAAAATAAGATAAACACTTGATCAATATATTAAAATTTAAAACCAGACTAATTATCATTTTAGTCAACATTAAATTAAGTAACAATTTTTTTATTTATTTTATAGACTAAAAATGAGCATTATTGAAATGTCATAAAAATGTTCAATCTTAAAATATAAAAATAAAATTAAAATTAAATCTTAGAGACTTTTTTTTTTGGGACAAATGTCCGCAATATATCACATGTAATGAATTTTTTTGTTTCTAAATTTTTTTACATTTGGAGTTTTAGGAGCATGATTTTAGGAGAAGAGAATGAAGATTTTTTGTTTTTGTTTTTGTTTTACATGGTTTTATAATCAAAGAGTTTAATCCAAAGTTTCTTTATGTTATGAAACTTTAGATTTTTTGTGTGGACCATATGTTTAATCCAAAACATATGGTCGAGGTTGGATTGGTTTAGAAGAATTTTTAGAATTAATTCAAAGTTTTGGGTTGGTCAATTCTCCAACCCGACCAATCCTGTGCTTTAGAGTAACCCAACCCAATCTTATATTTTTAGTTGGATTGAGTTTTTGGGTTGTGTTAATCTTCTTTTTGCTCTTTAAAACAGATGATCTATTCATATCCCGTAAATATATAAACAAATAAATAAAAGATAGATGATATTATACTTGAATTTAGATTACCTATTTTATTAATGCATGTTTGTTTTTATAGTTATAATGCATGTTATTTATCAATATGCTAAGAACCTATCTTATTTATTAAATTATCTTCTCACCCACACATATATGTATATGTATTAATTATTTCTTAGTTTGGATTGAGTTTGGTTGAATAAGCCAACAAATAGTCAACCCTTGAATCAATCCAACTCAACGAATATTAGAAAATCATAACCCAACCCAACTCTTATGTATTGGGTTGGGTAGTCCTAGTTGCTCGGGTTATCGATTCTTGTACACACCCTTAGTTTGAATAAAGTTGTTTGTAGGAGAAAAAACTTACTTGAATAAAGTTGAATGAAGGTGTAGAAAAAAAAAATGTTATTTTGAAAAGGGATTATAGAAACGAGGTTGTTTGGAAGAGGAATTGGAATGAGAAGTTGAATTAAACGATCGACGAAATTTTTTTCTATCCTAAATATTCATTCGATAAATTTTAACTCATGTTGATTCTCTCAACCTTTTTTATTATTCATGCATGCCTTTAAAAAATTTCCTCTTTTTAAAATGTTAGATATTTGAAAGTAGATGAACAAAAATAATATTGTAACTAAAAAATTAGATGAAGTAAAGAAAGAAACATGGCCATGTGGAAGAGAGGAATACAAAAATGACAATAATAATGATAATTAATAAATAAATAAAAAAATGTTAAAATATTGTTTTAGTAAATATTGTTTTAGTCCCTAGAGTATGACACTTGTTCCATTTTGGTCCTTTAAGTATCCATTGTCCTAATTTTAGTCCTTGAAGTTTGAAGAAAGCTTAAAATTGGTCTCTCTAAATTGTGAAAAAAATGGTTAAAAATGGTTGTTTCTCTCTCTTTATCCTCCATCTTCATCCGTTATTCTTTTCTCTCTCCCCATCTTTGTGCTCTTAAATTATCATGATAATTTTAGTCCCTCAAATTTGAAGAAAACTTTAATTTTTTACAACTATCTTCCAAACAATTCCTTGTGTGTCCCAAATCATTATGCCCATTTCCATCTCACACGTGTCAATTCTTCCACGTGTCTTTTCAAATTTCCCTTCATTCTCCATTTTCTTTGCTTATTTAAAATCCAAAATTCCAAATCTTTTTTCAAACCCACAATTTACGGTCGCTGCCGCCATCGCCGCTTCCGCTCAATACGGTGTCGCCGCCGCGTCGGCTCAACCCATTTCAGAATTTGGTGGTGGCGCTGCTCAACGCCGTCGAGTCGTCGCTAATAGTGGATAAATTGTCGAAAACGGTCAACCCGAAGGTTCAGATTTGGGTAATTTCTCTCCGGTTCTCGAGTGACCGGTTCGCCATAACCTTGAAATCATCGACAAATTGCCTAACTGCTACGTGGCGTCTATTTACGTAACGACGCTAATCTAATGTATGCACCCACTGGTGGGCACCACTTGTTTGACGGTGATGGAATGGTTCACGCCGTTACATTTCACGGTGGTAGCAAAGCGAGTTACAGCTGTCGGTTCACTCGCACGAGCTGGCTCATAGAAGGCTGCTTTGGACCAACCGATTTTCTCGAAGCCGATCGACAAGCTTCATGGTCACCAAGGACTGGCTCGCTTCGCTGTCTTATTGGCTCGAGCTGGGATCGGGTTGATCGATAGTTCGAAAGGAACCGGCGTTGCTAATGCCGGTTTGGTTTATTCAACGGTCGATTATTGGCTTTACTTAAGATGATCTTCCGTATCATATTAAAATCAAGGATGATGGAGATCTTGAAACGATCAGACGGTTCAGCTTCATCGATCAGATTAACTGTCCAATGATTGCTCATCTTAAAGTGGACCCCATTTCAGGTGATCTTCACGGTTTGAGTTACAATATGATTAAAAAATCGTATTTGCAATATTTACGGTTCGACCGGTTTGGGAAAATATCTCGTGACATGGACATTGCGTTGGGTGAACCAACCATGATCCACGATTTTGCAATAACGGAAAATCACGTGGTGATACCGGACCATCAGATGGTTTTTAAATTATCTGAAATGGTTCGGGGCGGGTCGCCCGTCGTGTTCGACCCGAACAAAACTTCCCAGTTCGGGATCTTGTCGAAAACCGCCAACAACGATAAAGGGATTATTTGGATTGAGGTGTCAGATTGTTTTTGCTTTCATTTATGGAATGCATGGGAGGAAACCGGCCACAATGGCGCGAAAACTATTATGGTTGTCGGTTCGTGTATGAACCCGCCCGATTCAATTTTCAATGACCAAGACGGGTCATTGAGGATCGAGCTGATGGAAATCCGGATGAATGTCAAAACCCGAAAGGCAACCCTGCGGGTGTATGGATCCGGGTTGAATTTGTAAGCGGGTCAAGTGAACCGGCGGTTGGTTGGGAGGAGAACCCGGTTCGTGTACATGGCGATAGCGGAGCCATGGCCGAGGTGCTTCGGCATTGCGAAGGTGGAGAAGTTTTTGTATGGTGATGGCCGGTACGGAGGCGAACCATTTTATGTCCCAACTAATTTTTTTTTAATTAAATTATTGTTGTTGTTGTTTTGCTCGTTTTGTGTAAATTAATCGGTTTGTAGATTTTTATTTATTTATTGGTTTTTTTTTTAATTTTAATTTTTGTGTGATGGCTTGTAATAATTAGTGGGTTTGGAGCTGTGTAGAGATATTTTCAGATTGGCCATATGAATTTGTAGTTACTTTACTTTGTGATTACTATTTTGTTATTAATTCTTCAACTCCTTAAGAGTTTTAATTTTGCTTCTTTTACTTCTTTTTGTATGATTCTTATAGCTTATCTTCCTTAGTTTGGAATTGTAAGAGATAAACATATCATAATCATAATTTTGCTATACTAAATTGGATGTCAATATTTATGGCAAATGAGTGTATCTCAATAGTAGTTTGTAATATTCTTCCCTCTACCACATGCAAACACAACGTTTTTTTTGAAAACCTTGCAAACACAATTGCATAACTAGCCTTGATGCATAAAAAGAAGTTCATATAATCACAAGTGGGTATATTTAGGTTAGAAATGACTCTTTCTTACCTTTATTTTTTAAAATAAATAATATATGGTTGTCGATCATCCAAGATTTTGAGTAGTGGTATGAGTGCAATTCCAAGAAAAAGTAAGGAAAACAGTCTCGCTATTTTTTTAGTACAACAATAATATTTTGATTAGAGATTCAACTTTACAACTTTTAAGTTGAGAATACATATCAATTACCATTAGATTTAATTAACATTGACAATTTATTAAAAAAAATTGTAATTAATAAAATGATATTAGACAAGTATGTACTATCACACTCACTTGGCAATTACTCCAAGTGATCAAGCTTGGATCTCCCTCTTCATAGCACCTAAGCCCAAGTTCTCAAGGTCGAGTCCATCGTTGTGTGTCGGACCGTCTTCCTTACGGACTCAACTCATCATGCACCGACCGAACTTACGTGCTCCTATTTTATCAATAACAATATATGTTACATCACATTATGTGTGAAAACATATAAAAGGCATCTTTAGACAAGAAAAGGCAAAGCCATTTTGTCAAATAACATACATATATAAGCAGATGAGAATGAAAATAATTGTGTTGTGGGGACTTTCACTTGAAACCTCAGTGAAAAAAAAGAGAGGAAAAGATAACACAAAAACCACCAATAATGGTGTGAGATAATATCATTTTATCCATTGTTTTTGTACATTTTGGGATTTAAAGTCAATATTAATCGAAATTCATTCAATAACTTGAATAATCTTAATACAATAAAAAAAATATGATCACATTTTAAAGATTTATAGAAGAAGACAATCAATTTTTTAAAGAAAAATAAATAATTTTTTGTATAAGAAATTTTAAGTTCAGTGATCAAAATGAAACAATTATCAAAATTTAAAGACTAAAATTAGATTTTTGAAAATTTATAGACTAAAATGGAATATATATCAAAATTCAAAGACTAAAACTGAATTTTTAAAAATTTAGGGATCAAAATCAAATTAATCTTAAGACCAAAAATGATATTCTACTATTTTTAAAATTTTAAATTTTCATTAAAATAAATTAGTCCAAAAATAATTTTCTCCATTATAAACAATTATTGTAGTGAAAAAGCTAAAATACAAAATTTATAAAATATAATATACAAATAATAGGAAGAAAAAGCCAATAATATACGTTGAAAATTCTAATTATCCGATCCGGGCACGCATCTCCAAGTGTCATAGCCATCAACCTCCACGCGCTGAACCATCTCGTTTATTTCTCACGTCACGAGTTGAAGGAGTGATTATGACGATACTGCCCTTTGCCTAAGAACCTTATTTAAATTAGGTTTGGGAAATCGTACATACATTTTACTAAGAATAAAAATCTAATAACTATTTAAAATTATTTATCTTTTTAATTCAAATCATTTCTTTTCAATTAGCTCAAAATTATTACGGCCCGTTTATTTTGTTTTTGAAATTTAAAACTACAACAACTGCTTTATCATATATTTTTTTCTTTATTTGATACCTGCATCTTACTTATATTTTTAGAAGCCAAACTAAAATTTGGGAAAAAAAATAGCTTTCAAAAGTTTGTTTTTGTTTTTAAATTTTGGTTAACATTCACCTATTTTCTTGAAGTAAGATTGATACATGGTAGGAAAGACAGAACATATTGTAGGAAATTTGAGTAAAAATAAACTTAAATTTCAAAAATCAAAAACAAAAAATCAAATGGTTATGAAATAGAGCTTTGGTTTTTGAAATTTAAACTTAATTTTATTCAAATTTTCTACCATGTGCTCCATCTTTCTTACAATATATTCATATTTTCTTAAGAGAGTATGTGAATGTTAATCAAATTTAAAAAACAAAAACAAATTTATGAAAGTTACTTTTTTTGTTTCTAAATTTTGGTTTGTTTTCTCAAAATATAGGTAATATATAATTATCCAAGTAAGAAAAAAATATGATTAGATAATTGTTGTAGACTTAAATCTAAAAAATAAATAATTAAAAATAAAATAGTTATCAAATAGTGCCTACAATTTTCGTTTTTATAACCATATAGATATTTTTCTAAACAAAAAAACAACATTATATATTTTTTTTTAATTTAAAAAAAATGATTTACAGTGATTTTACAATTTTAACATTTAACAAAACAAAAAGATTAGTTAAGTGAGGCACACGTACGTTGCCCGAGAGTGGGGAAAGTAGTCCGCATAGGACACGTGTCGTTCGATCTCATCTATTTTCCACTTTTAGTATTATTAAATACACATTTTCTTTTATTAAAATATCTCTCTCTCTCTATATATATATAGATAAAGACTATTTTCTTTTCTCAATTTGTTTCACTAAAAACCTCAGAGAAAGAGCAAAGGCTAAGATGGAGAAGGCAATCAACAGGCAGAAGGTTTTGCTGCATCATCTCCGGCCATCATCTCCGATTCCGGCTCACGATTCTTCATTATCGGTATGATCGAATCGACTGTTCTTTTCTCAACTATTTTTGTTCTTCTTTCGGATCGGTCGATATGGAAGGGGTTGAATTGGAATCGGTACTTTTGTGGTTTTTGTTGGTTTGAATTTGTACGGTTTCATGAGGTGGAATTAGAATTTGATCGATTGTATTGGTGGATGAGAGTATTCATTTTGTGAAATTTTTGTTTGATTTGGATTTGTCTCTGCTATGCATGTTTAGGAGTTATTGCTCTTTCGATCTGTAACCTACCTTGTCTTATGGTTGAATTACGATTCCGGCTCACGGTTCATCGTTATCGGTATGATCAACTGATCTTTTCTCAACTATTTTGTTCTTCTTTCTGATCGATCGATTCGGTAGAGGTTGAGTTGGAAACAGTACTTCTGTGGTTTTGCGCAATTTGTTTTTGTACGATTTCGTAAGGTGGAATTAGAATTTTATTTGGTGGATGAGAATGTTCGTTCTGTGAAATTTTTGTTTGATTTGGATTTGTCTCTGCTATGCTTGTTTAGGAGTTATTGCTCTTTCGATCTGAAACCTAATCTTGTTTTATGGCTAAATTACGATGTAATGGAGTTTTACTTTAATAAATCTAGGCATCGACATGTTTGGCTGGGGATAGTGCTGCATATCAGAGGAATTCAGTTTTTGGGGATGACGTTGTGATTGTTGCGTAAGTTGCTTGTTTCTCTCTTGCTCGTTGATCGATTTCGGTAAATTAAAAGTTTAACATTGCATTAAGAAAATTTGTTGTACTTAGCAAATTCTAGTACTATAGCAACTTTTTAAAACGTAGCATATTTGAAGTTTAAATTGATTGAAGCCTATCACTGCTATCATTTTACTTTAATGAATCATTCTTGCTATATTTGAATTTATTCCAAAATTTTGACATATGTAGAATTTTTTTTCTTTTTTGCTACTCATTAAAAATTCCCTCAGCAGTAAAAAAAAACATGGAGTAACTAAGAGCTCATTGGTTCAATTCATAATAGACGAAATAATTAATTTTCTATCGGTTTTATTGACATCCAAATGTTGTAGAGTCATAATCGAGTTGCACGGGATAAAAAAAACATTTTTTTATTTTTTTTATATGTAAAAAGTTTATCTTGGTTTTTTATGCGCCTTTGTTTTATTCTCGCGCTCAAGCTTTGGATGACGTTTGGAGCTTTAGAGAACACCGCTTAAGCTGATGACCTTTAAACAATTGTAATATCTACTTAAATCTGTATTTGTGCTCATTTATTTTCAATAGAGCTTATCGAACTGCACTTTGCAAATCAAAACGTGGTGGCTTCAAGGACACTCACCCTGATGATCTTCTTGCACCTGTTTTGAAGGTTTGTGTCTTGATCTTCAAAGTTTGTGGACTGATTTAATGCCGCAAATTAATACAACTTGTTTTTCTTCTTTACACTTTTAGTTTATTGCTTCTTCTATGCCGGTTCTGTGTAGGCGTTGATTGAGAAAACCAATCTCAACCCAAGTGAAGTTGGGGACATTGTTGTCGGTAGTGTTTTAGCACCAGGGTCCCAAAGAGCCAGTGAGTGCAGGATGGCTGCATTTTATGCTGGTTTCCCTGGTAATTGAACCTGACTATTATAGTTTACAAGCATTTGATATTTAGTTCTTCATCTGACATGAGTTTGTGTTGTGCAGAAACCGTGCCAGTGAGAACTGTTAATAGGCAATGCTCATCTGGATTGCAGGCTGTTGCAGATGTAGCTGCTGCTATTAAGGCCGGGTTTTATGATATTGGTAAGAAATTCATGTAATACTATTACCACCAAGTATCAGTTGTCCTTTCCCCTTAAAAAGTAGTGTTTTGAAATTTGAAGTACTTTAATCTTTCCCCATAAAAATATTACTTTTATGTGTTTTAGAATGTTCCAAGGCATCAAGAACATAACATTTATGCAATTATTTGTCCAGGCATTGGTGCTGGTTTGGAGTCTATGACTGTTAATCCAATGGGATGGGAAGGATCAGTCAATCCAAAAGTATATTCCCAACTCTTGTTGGCCTACTGTCTTCTAAATTTTGTTTATGTTTCCAGATTCAGTAGTTGTCTTTGAAACTATTCTTTATTTGTGCATTATGGTGGCTACAATTTCTCTTTAATCATGCTAGGTGGAGATCTTTGAACAAGCTCAGAATTGCCTTCTACCCATGGGCATAACCTCCGAAAATGTTGCTCATCGTTTTGGTGTCACTAGAGAGCAACAAGATCAGGCTGCAGTATGTCAAAATAATTTTCTAAATTCTGTTTTTAGTGTTCTTTAGAGGCCTTCTATATTAATTTTCTTATTTATGTGCTTAGGTTGAGTCTCATAGAAAAGCTGCTGCTGCTACTGCTTCTGGTAGGTTTAAAGATGAGATTATCCCTGTGAGCACCAAGGTATTTCAAACATCATTATGGGTTTCGCAACATTTTATATGCTTGCACATTTAAGGAAACATTTGATTCATCTTTTTGGGCCCTGGCATTTGTTAAACTGAAACAGATTGTTGACCAGAAAACTGGTGAAGAGAAACCTGTTATAATCTCTGTTGATGACGGAATTCGGCCCAATGCCTCGTTGGCAGATCTGGCAAAGCTGAAGACTGTATTTAAAAAAGATGGAAGCACCACTGCAGGTATCATTCTATCAAATAGCAATAGCAATATAGACAATGTGATGTAAAATTTTGTTTGACATGTTACATTTATATTTTGTTGGCTGCACTACTTTAGGCAATGCTAGTCAAGTGAGTGATGGTGCTGGGGCTGTACTCCTCATGAAGAGAAGTGTTGCGATGAAAAAAGGACTACCCATTCTTGGTGTCTTTAGGTATGGATATGTCTATGTATAATTGTATTTCTCATCATTTCTCGGATATTCGGTTTCCGTTTGCTTTAGTAAGCATGTTTTTACCCTTCGATTTTTCTTGACAACTTCCTTCCTTTTGTTCCAAGAGAAAAGATTTGGAAAGTTGGAGTAGTCCTTATGGTTTTTAAAATTAGAATTTAGTCTTTATGGCTTAGAGAAAGCTAGAACTTAGTCCTCATGGTTTGAAAATTTTAGAATTTAATACTTATGGTTTGATAAAACCTAAAAAATTCTCATCTCAATGATGAGAGTGTAATACAAGTCCTATAAACAACATAGACTATTTTCTAGGTTCAACCAAATCATAGAGATTAAATTCTAATTTTTCAAATTATAGGGACTAAATTTTAATTTTCTCCAAACCATAGGTACGAAATTCTAGTTTTTTAAATCATAGGGACTAAACTCTTAACTTTTTTTAATTATAAGGACAAAATTTATAATTTACCCGAACATCGGTTCTCGTGTTTCTGCTTTTCAGAAAGATTTTAGCCAACACCTATAAAAAGAACTTTCACCATAAGTTTCATTTTCTTAACCAATTTAGGACTTTTGCTGCTGTTGGTGTGGATCCGGCCATCATGGGCATTGGTCCAGCTGTTGCTATCCCAGCTGCAGTCAAGGCAGCCGGTCTTGAGCTCGACGATATCGATCTTTTTGAGATAAATGAGGTATTTAAATCGTGAAGGGATTGTTTTGGGTTTCAAACAATTGAACAGAGATCAACCTTTTTTATGAACTACTGTTCAGGCATTCGCATCTCAATTTGTGTACTGCCGTAATAAGCTGGAACTTGACCCGGAGAAGGTTAACGTTAATGGAGGTGCAATGGCCATTGGGCATCCATTGGGTGCAACAGGTACTTCTTTCAATACCTATGGAGAATTTAAAATGTGTATTTACTAACTACTCCTTAAAAAACCTACATCCAAACGAGTTTTTGTAACTATTCAAAATAATTTTTAATTTTTACTACTCAAAATAATTTATCGTTTTTAATGCACTTATTTTTAATCATTCATCTATAACTATTCAAAATAATTTCTCAATCATTTATTTCTAACTTTCAAAATAACTCATTTTTAATCGTTCTTTTTTTAATTACTCAAAATAATTACTCATTTTAAATTTACATCCAAACAAGTAATTGCCTCTAATTCTTCTACAAAAAAAATCACATCCAAATGAATTTTTTGCTACAACTCTCAATTTTTAACTATCTAAAATAACTCCTCATCTAAAACCTCATCCAAACACCTCCTAATGATTTATAGAACGATCTGCAAATAGTAGTAGTACATATTAATTTGCATTCAGGGTTCTATTGCAGTGAAGAATATTTTTTCGAGTTGGTAAAATCGCCCTTTTATTAGTAGGCTTTGCTCAGATTCGCAATTCGCACATATACACACATATGCACATACACACATGTATTATATATGTATATATATATATATCCACTTTTTAGTGCTTTGGATTTTTTATGGGGCAATTCCTCCCAATTCATTTTTTCCTTAAAAGACTCCAAATCCTAGATAAATGAATACTAGACCATTTAGGTCATTGTTTTAATATCAATTTGTATCCTCTACTGAGTGGATTATCAATTAAAGGGGATGAAAATGGATATGGGAATGATCATCTTATCCCTGTTTGGACCACCAATAATCATTTCCCATAATCTCATTTTCTCATAACTATTTTTTATTCTCTCCATAACTACTTTTCATTCTCCCTATAACTACTCTTTATCCTTTCCATACTCACTCTTTTTATTTTTACATGATTATTCTTTTTGTTCTTCGTGTAATAATTTTCTTTACTTCAAACTCCAAACTCCAAACACTGATAATGATTCTTTCCATCCTCTCAATTCTCATCTTCCTATAATTATTTTCATTTGCTGACATTACATCTTTTGGCTCTTACTACCTTTAATCTTGAACCTGAACATATTTGCAATGGGCTAAACAGCATAACTTCAACAACTGTGATGGTCAACTATAGTTTTGGAGTCTTATCAATAGCTTACCTTCATCTTTTGTTTCTGCAAATTTGGCCGGTTCGCTTTTACAGGTGCCCGCTGTGTTGCTACTCTGTTGCACGAGATGAAGCGTCGTGGCAAAGACTGTCGCTTTGGAGTTATTTCAATGTGCATAGGTACTTAGCTTTTATACGTTTTTGTGGTTAAATACAATAATTGCTTGGCTTTCTGTGGGCTGACTAGGTACCATATCGACCTAATGCAGGAACAGGAATGGGTGCAGCGGCTGTTTTCGAGAGGGGCGATGCGGCTGACGAGTTGTGCAATGCTCGGATGGTCAACAACCACAATCTACTCTCGAAGGATGTTCTATAGAGAAGCAGTCAGTCAAGTTGTACAACTACAGCAAAATGTTCTTATTTGTTCTCAAAAGCGATGGGATGGTAATAGGTTTTAATTATTCTTTAAAAACGTGATAATATGTATGGTAAAGGTAGTTAATAAAGGGATTCAATATGTTATATGTTCAAGCATTTTTAGCTGTGTGGCTAGGCCATTGGTCTCTCTCTGATAATATAGTCCATTTGTCCCTAGGGAGGCGTGCAGTTGGTCAAAAACTTCAAAATTTCAGGTTCGAGACTCACCTGTGACATTAATTTGTAGACATTTTTCGTGTTTCCATTCTTTCAATGTCTCCTGGTACCTGTCTTAAGGACGGGCGTGATTATCATTGTTTCAAAAAAATTTAGTCAATTTGTTTATAGGAAAAGTGAGCCCTGTGTCGTGATGGACGGTTAAAGAAAATACGAAAGTATCGAACACAATTAACATATCTGACATTCAACGAGACTCTCAATATTGAGTATTCGAAGTGCAACATAATTAGTTCACGAGATTTCAACAATAGCAATGATAGTCACTTTGCTGGAATAAATTTTCATTTCTTTATATAAGAAAGAAAGTATTTGGCATTCAATAGAACTGCCAGCTTTACATTTCTTGTTAGTGAATGCTATACAAAAAATATAAAAGAAACGAAAATCTCAAAGCATTTAAGCATTAGAAATGCCTGAGATAATCAGGTTAGGTAAAATTCACCTGTATACATATATACCTATTTTAAGTGTGCTGAATTCACATGATGTGTAGAAGCTGAATTGTGCAAGATCCTCATAGCATTGTATCACGAATTAACCGAGCAAATACCCGAGAAGATAATCGGGTGAGCACCTCGGGAAGAACTGTAGCAGAAATGCCTGGCAAAACTGGAAGAAGCTCTTGAACAACTCGAACGATATCCACACCCTGTTTGTGACCACAAGGTTGAAAAAGGAAAAACAGTAAGCATATATACTAGACTAAAAGGAGATTAAAAAAAAAAAAAAAAATCTTTTAACTTCATGTTATTCACTATCGACTCGAGCTTTCGAGTACCTCTTTAGATGTTGTTGAGATCGAACTTCCCGCGGTTAAGAAGTCGAGAATCTTTTGAACATTATTTAGTATGACTCTGTCTTCTTGTGTTATTGTTGGTAGAAGTGCGACAGGCTTGAATGGTCCAACGGAAGGAACCATATTAAAAACTGGTGTAGTATTTCTAAGTCCAAAGATTGATATTAAACGTACTAACTGCTCCCTTGTGACTGCATCAATGGCCTTCACAATCTGCATAGTTCAATAGCGAACAATTTTATCATCAAGAAAGAGATTGTCAGTGACAAGCAGCAAACAGTAAAGTGACAAAAAGCAAGACATTTCAGAAGCTCAGGTGTCTAATTTGCTATATAGGATACACTAATGTTAGCTTAAGTTAAACTATTGCTCTGGTAAGTGATAGAGTACCAAGGGTAGGATGGAAATATTAGTATAATATATGTAAGGATAGGATAGTAATTAGTACTTTAAGGCTTTAGTATAAATAGAATAGTTAGGATTCTTTGTGAGATATGCATTTTGGTATTGTGGTCTTGGAAAGACTTGGGAGAGATTAGCCCTCCTGAAAGGCTATGGTATGGTATTGGTACCTCTATCTAACATCAATATAATTCTCTTGTGACTTTAATGTTATCTTGTGTATGTTAAGATTATTGGTGTCTTAACCGTAGGTTACAACTAAAATACTAAAACTCTAAATTTGCCACATAGGTTGTCAGTTCACAAGTAAGACCTACAACGAAGTAACGTTTATGTGAGATTCAAACTCATGTCCTCTTGCAAGTTGAGCTATTGCTCGTATTTAAGATCAGTTTATAACTAAATTTCTAAATTTGCTTTATAGGTTGTCAGCTCACTAATAAGACCTAAAACATAGTAGCAAGTAGGGAGATTCGAATCCATAATCTCTTGGTCATGAACACACATTTATATCAGTTGAGCTATTGCTCTTGTAGGCTCAAATGAAGTAGTGCCAAACTCTAAGGTAACTTAGGTAAGTTTATGGCTAAAATTTGAAGTTTGCGATATAGGATGTCACTCACTAGTAAGACCTACAACAGTAGCGATTAACAATGGAGAGATTCGAACCACCCGCGAACTTATGTCTATTGAGCTATTACTCTTGTCAGGTAAAAATGCAGTCGCGTTTAAGGTAAGTGTTTATCAGTAAAATTCTAAATTGACTGATGAAAGTTCTAGAGTTTTACCTCGTCGAGAAGAAATTCTCGAAAGAAGTTCCCTCTATCAGACAGCAGAAAGGCTAAGGATGCTCTTGTTTGGATTGGTTGCTTTTGCTGGAATTCACGGGGAGCTGGAAGAAATTGAGGAAAAGCAGATGATGTTTGGGTTCTCAGACCACCAAGCTCAGCCATATCTCCATTTAGATCCTCTCCACCCCCACTTTTAGCAGCAGTTATGAAATTCTCAAAGGCTTGCATAACATCAATGAATCTCTCAGCGTCAAACACTCCACACTTCCCATAGATTGTGTACCGTAAAGCACTCCTTAACCTTGGGGACTCATCTGTCAAAAGTCTCTGAAACAAAGGAAAAGAAAGAGACCAAAATGTAATTAACTAAAGAGTGGTCAATAATGGTGGTTAGAACATGTTTCTAGTCTTCATGAAGCCCATAATCAAACCCTTTTTTTTTTTTTATATCCATGAGTGTTTGGGCCTGCTCATGTGCCCCTCGACTATTTCACATAACAGATCCGCCTATCATACAATATTTTGCTGTCAATAAAATCCGTAAGAAATTAATTCTTAAGTAAGTGGCTACCATGAATTGAACCCACGACCTAGATCTCGAAGATCTTCTTTGACCCATAATCAAACTTAATAACAACAAAAGGACCAAAGGGTGTCTTCAACAACTAATTTATTTTTACATATAAGTTTATTGCATCATCTTTGAAAATCCACCATTTTTTGAAGTGCTAAAATCATTGAAGTTAATTTACTATGAACGGTAGATCCAACACTTAACTCGCTGATCGGACAGATAGAGGCTTAACATTTAAAAGTAGAGGTTTTGTATGCATCATTTGCAAGAAAAATATGCAATTATCCTTTAAGCTTCACTGTTTTCCAGCAAAACGACAAAAACACCCCATGAAACAAACAAGCCTAACCTTATTATGGATATTTACATTCCCCTAAGAAAAACTATCTAATAGATCTAACCACAAAGGAATACTATACAATCACAGCCATGAGCACAGAACTTTTATTTCTGTAGGATAGAAATGTTGTACGAAAAACCCTAATCTTGTCCCGTAACATTAGTCGAGGTGCGCGCAAGCGGGCCCGGACAGTCACAGATATCAAAAAAAAAAAAATCTATAGGATAGTAAATATCAAATTAGCATTGCCAACAAAATAAATAGATGAGAGGAACTATACCTGTGCAATATAAGGATATGCCTCATCGACAATGGCAAAATCGGGGTTTCCAACTAAAGCTATTCCTTCTAGAACTCCAATTGCCCTAATTATAAGAGCAAAATATGGAGGTATCCGAAATGGATAATCAAATGTTATCTGAGCTAAATCTGAAGCCAGCTCCTGGAAGTTGATATTCTTTGCACCTCCACCTTCAAGAGCCTGATCGAAAACCTTTGCTAGGACAGGCATGATTGGTTGCAAATTAACACCCTCTGGGATAAAACCGAGCTTAACAAAGTCTTTGACAATAGCCGAATAATCTCGATGAATTAGATGTGCAATTGCTTCAATCATTCCATACTTCTGATCATCAGTTAACTTTGTGACTAAACCTGCAACAGTAAATTCAAGAATCAAGTCAAGTCACTATAAAATCATGTGTTTGGGATGAAGATATCTACACTCTCCTTTGCTCTACCATCATTGAGCATCCATTCAAGAAAGAGAAGAAAAATCTTTGGCTAAATTTCTTTAATGCACTTTTCTTGAAAATTTGGTTAGAAGGGAATGAGAGGATATTCACAAGGCGACAACTTCCCTTTGATTCTATCATTGATTCTGTCATCTAACTAGCATTTTTTTGGAGCCACAAACTATCTCCATTTTGTGAGTATAGTTTAATTACTTTGTTTGGAGGAGTTTCTGGTAATTATCCATCTATCTTGTGTAACTTTTTAATACACGATGAACAGTTGTCTCCTATAAAAAAAGAAGATGGCAATATTAGATAGATTTTGTAGTCAACTGTCAAAGGGGGTGCATAAAACAGTTGAGATATGTTGTAGGATTTCCTCATATCTTTTATAGTATTGGTCGTGTATTAGGTGTATCTTCATTATTTATATAGTTGAGATATAAATATATTTTCTTGTTGGTATACCTCACTGGTAGATGATCCTTATTCTATACACCAGTCCCTTTAATTTTGATTCAATATAGAAGGAATATATCTTTATTGCTTCCCTAAATTCGGGTAGATATATAAGTTGGGGTTGATTGGAAGAACATATATATAATGAACTACATATGCATTATCAAAGTTGTGTTCGTTACCGAAGTCAAGTACAGCCAACTTTCCATCAGGAGTGCGGATCAAATTCCCAGGATGAGGATCAGCATGGAAGAACCCAGTGTCAAGTAACTAAGAAAATATATTTAGTCAGAAAAATCTCAACATTATATTCTGGCACACAAGCAAAACATTTTCCAAGTAGTACAAAAACCTTCTTAGATTCGACTGATACATTCCAACATTCCATAATTCTAATCACTGTAACCACTAGTAAGTATGCCAGGATCTTAACATATCTAGATTATCCTGGCAGAAGCTATACTACATCAGAAACTATTAAATACTTGATGCCAAGAAGCTAGTTATGAGGATATGCATTGATTTGAAAATATGGAATGTAGTTGTATCCCCCTGTAAGAAATACGTTTTTAACCTTTTTTTTTGGAAACCAGAAAATCTACTTCGCTCCACTATACTCAAAGTAATCACACCC
Organism: Sechiopsis laciniata; assembly: GCA_037833695.1. Classification (NCBI taxonomy): domain Eukaryota; kingdom Viridiplantae; phylum Streptophyta; class Magnoliopsida; order Cucurbitales; family Cucurbitaceae; genus Sechiopsis; species Sechiopsis laciniata. The sequence continues at coordinate 5,281,285 of JBBMKA010000020.1, read as the reverse complement.
ATCCCTAAACCAGACACCGGGAGACATCAAAGGAATGGAGACATGAGAGGTGCCTACCAATTAATGTGACAGGTGAATTTCTAACCAAAGACCTTGAAAGGGAGCATACCTTCAAAGCTCTAACCTTCGACCACCGCGCCACCGAAGACAAATACGTTTTTTTTTTACAATTTCAAGTCCCATTGGGGCCTTAGCATGAATAAAAAAAATTTAGTCATCACGATATTTTAAGGACCTCCTGGAAGAGGAAATAAAAAGAATGAGATCCCAAAAAACTTCAAAACTTCTCTCGGTATATACATAAAAATACTCTTCCATTTTGCTTGATCTAAGCTTTCAAAGAAAAGAACGAAAACAATATACCCAATAACCTTTGTCTTTTCCTTCACAAAGGCATTGATCTGCCAAACTTTTTGACCTAGAAAATTACCTGTTTTAGGTAGCATATGACTCCCACATTCACGAGTTCCCCAACATCACTTTCCGTACTTTGGGACAGTTTCTCTCCGTCTATCCATCCAGTAGTGAGGACCTTCCTTGAAGTATACTTTTGGTATGTTTTTGGAACTACCACCTAAAAGCATGAGAAAAAATTACTTATCAATATTGAAACATAACTAAATGAGTATAGTTTTTTCACCCTTCAACATTTGAATGTCAAGAAAATTCATAAAAAATTAATTCCTAGATAAGTAACCACCATAAATTAAACTCATCAGCTCTTAATTTCCCAAAATTCTCTTGACTACTGGTCACTCCATGATGGCTGTAATGGTTGAAAATAAGTAGAGAAATGGTATAGGGTATTTTGTAATTGGTGAAAAAAAAAAGTCTATGTACAAAAAAAAAAAAAAAAGAAACTAATTGTGCATAGTATTCCATTCTAGATCAATTTCATTCTAAAATATACACCTGAATAGGTTGGTAGGTTTACCTGTGGAAGGTCCTTCTTCATCATCTCAGCAAAGCGTGTTCCATTTTCACCCTCGTTCACATAATCTAGCTCCTCAAAGAAGCGAGCCGCCCATTCATCTACCAAGCCAACCACATCTATAGAGATCTGAAAAGAAAGAGAAATCATAAACAAAAAAAAATGCATTATTAAAATTATTCCATCTTTTAGGAATAAGAGATTACTAAGATCTCGTTTGATAACCATTTAATTTTTTAATATTTAGTTTTTGAAAATGACCCTATACGATTTCCACCTATAATCAATAAGAGAAATAGCTAAACCAGCATAAATGTGCACATGAACAAGAGTTCATAGGTTCGAATCCCCCAACTCCCAATCATTTGTTGAACAAAAAAGAAAAACAATTTCCACCTGTAGATTTACTTGTTTTGTTATCTACTTTGTAGATATATTTTAAAAAACCAACCATGTTTTGGAAACTAAAAAAAATTGTCTTCAAATATTTGTTTTTGTTTATAAAATTTGGCTATGAGAATTCAAATACTTTCTTATGGAGATAAAAACTACATTGCGAAAACATACTTAATTTCCAAAAACAAAAAACCAGCAACCAAATGGTTATCAAATGGGGTCTAACTTACTTTCCCTTCATAATCAATGAAAATAGTACCTGAGGAAACCTACGAAGAACCAAGCCCAAATTTCGTATGATAAACAAATCAATAGTTACAGTTTCTAGAACGAAAGGCCTCTGAACTTTGACAGCCACCAGATCTCCATTTTCTTTTAAACGACCCTTATATACCTGTCCTAAAGAAGCTGCCATATTTTTTTGGGGAAAAAAAATAAAAGTGAACATCATCTCATACTATAAAAACAGAATACTCCGTACTACAAAATCTCTGGTTATAAATGGCCATACCGGCAGCAATTGGCGAAGGCGAAAGTTCCAAATAGATGTTCTGCCATGGTTGGCCAAGTTCCTCTTCAATGAAAGCCATAGCAACATCATCGGGAAATGAAGGAACCTTCAGATCAAGAAGGAAAAAAAAAAGAATTGAAAGAATTTTTTTTGGTAAGAAACCAAGCTTCTATTGATATTAGACAGTAATTAAATGGGTGCCTTTGTAACGTAATGATAACCGGCAATAGAACATTAACAATGGAATCTTTTATTCTCAATGACATATCTAGATAATAAACTAGACCAGAAGGCGGTGTTTGTTTGACGTAATTACCGAGCTATTACAAATGAGCTTTGCAACTCTTCTTCAAACAATCACATCCAAACGAGTTATTGTAATCACTCAAAATAATTACTCATTTATAATCATTCATGTCTAATCATTCATTTCTAAATCACTCATTTCTAACCACATTTAAACGAGCTATTGTCTGCAGCCCCTCCACAAAAATCATCATCCAAACAATCTATTAACTGCGACCCCTCTACTAATAACCACATCCAAACGAGCTATTACTAAAATTCAAATTTAATCACTCAAAATAACCCTTCATTTATAATCACTCAAAATAATCACTCTACAATTTCACATCCAAACACCTTCGAATAGAAATATATGGTCAGCTATACACATAGAGTCAATTGGCAGATAAATTTTACAGACAAATAATTCCTTTACTAAAGAAAGTATACAAAGCAAAGACTATAAATTTATGGGAATAAGAGACCACACAATGAATGGTATCATCAACTACAAAGGATTGGAGGCATGTTTCTAATTATGTCATCAGCACTTACAGGGCTTATTTCCAACAAGGGAATTCAGATAATCTAAACAATTTCATCTCAATATACAGAATGTTTATCATACCTTATCACAAAGCTTTTGCAGCTCAGTCATTGCAACCGGTGATAGTATATCTGGTCGAATGCTCAGAGCTTGTCCTAGTTTAATATATGCTGGACCCAACGAGGTCACAATTTCCCTTAATTCAATGGCTCTTTCAACCTCATTCTGTAATAAAATGTTCCATTAGCATAAGGAATCACAATAGAAAGAAAGGTTATTGGAAGAGAAACATAAAGGTATACTAGAGTTGTTTTTTTTTTTTTTTTTTTGAGAATATACTCAGAGTTGTTAAATCAGCAACTAAAACGTATATTTTCTTAATAGTGACTGTATCATACAATTTAACTTTTACAAAGTTAATTTACATCTATTAGCTTAGTACTCAAGTTAATTATTAATTAGTTAGTCTTCTATAACTAATAAAGAGATTAGTTATAGGTTTTAGAAAAGTGGTTAGCCAGCTGTGCCTGATTTAAGTCTAACCAATAAGACCTCATGTGGATAATGACAAGAAGGTGAACTTTACCTTTTGACCATCCTATCTTCTCTTTACAGCTGTAACATGGTATCAGAGCTCAATGTGGATAATGACTCCCAAATTTCGATCCAACCCAAATACTTAAAAATCTAAGCGGGTGATTTGAACAACACCCAAGCGGGCATAAGCTTACCTGGTATTTGATCCAAAAATTTGGCTTTGACCCTGGTAAAAGTAAGTCAAACCGAGTATTATGGTCCCCAATTTGGATCCAATTCAAGATGGCCTTCTCAATATGGCTGCCATCTTAAGAAGCATGTTGGAAATACTCACCTTGTGGCAATTATTCCACATCGAAAAGGTGAGAATTCTTCAATATCTTTATAAGAGATATGGATTACTCCCCTCATTGTCAATTGATTTTTAGGTGGAACCCCATATTATCTAATAACATCATTTAAGGGTAACTAATCAAGCACTCAAAGAGGCCATATTCTCGATACCAAGATTCACTGTTCAAGAGATAACTCCAAATTCTAATTTCTAGAGTTTCCCCAATGTTAACACACAATAATCATTGCCCCACATGAATGTAGCATTAAAATAACAAAAGAGGAACAAAAAGAAATGTAGATATACCTCCTTAATTTTCTTGTTTATGATATCCCCTGCAATATGTGAGAGAAAACCCCCAGCAACAGAGAGCAACTGAACGATTCGTGTTGCTACAGCACGCGGTCTTTTCCCCCAATATGCAGATATGCTATCAGGATCATAAGCCAAAGGCAAAAACTCACTGCTCTCATCTACCTAAAGCAGAATAATTCAAATATAAAAAAACAACAACACAAAATGGGGAACCCCACCAAGAAAGATGAGTTAACTAAAGCTTTTTCAGAGAAGCATATGAGTTTCATGCCATGCCAATTTGATTCTTTCATATTATATGCATATCAGCATGAACTATTAGTTTTATTCGCTTCGCACCGAACAACTAATAGTATGTATCTCACTTCCGTATTTTATGTTATGGAAACAGCTACAACAATCAAACGAAAACTGTAAAAGAACGTGAGAAAAAACACACAGAATTTAAGATTAACGGTGTGTATGTGTTAGTTACATCCACGGGCAGAGGAGTGAACGTTTTTATTAATTTGGAGAAAAAATGTCGATCAACTGGACTCGGGTTTTAAGAAATTTAAATAGTGCATTCTCATAAAATCCTATTACAAAATATGCTCAAATATGAAAAAGCTCATATGCATAAGCATAAACCCAACTAAGTAATCATGGGGCATCAAATAATTCAAGGCATATCTCAACATTTCAATCCCGGAATTCAGGTTTTAGGGTCATTTTCATTTAATTTCACAGGCACACCAAACATGAGAGATTTAAAAAAAAAAAAAAAAAATCATATGATGATCATGCACATTATTAATACCTCAACAAGACGGAGCTCAACATTATCCTCTGCAAAAAGGGAATCTTTTAAATTCTGTCCCCTTAGTCCTTTCATGAGTATTGCCAACTCTTCATTTTCTTCCATCTGGGCTCTGACTCTTTTAATTTCCTTTGAAACATCTCCAATTCTCTGCCATTTACAAAATCAGTGAAATTGAAGCATATTAAAAATAAAATAAATCAAGGTACATCAATGAGCGAATATTAATCTCGATAATCCAAGGAAAATACACAAAGTTGTCTCATATTGATTAGTTAAAGAAAAGATCATGAGTATACAAATAATGACTACCATTTCTATTGGTAATAAGCGTTTTTGGTGAAACAAAAAACAAAGTCATAACGGTTATGACCAAAGTGAACAATATCATATCATTATGGATATGAGTCTGAGAGTTGTCATCTTAATCAATAAATTATAGGTAATTTACTCCTAATAGCAATTTTTGGGCATTTCATTTAAATTATAACATATATTTTTTTTTTTTTATAGAATAATACATGTATAGCAAATTTAGGTACGTTTTTTTTTAATTTTCTAATTTTGCCCTTTACACATCAAACACCAATTGAACTAATTAAAAGCTATCGGTGGGGAACTGATGGAAGACTATTAGCTAAAAATTGATCGAAGGCTATCAACTGAAAAGTATTTGAAGTTTTGGTTATTTTACATGAAGCGCCTTATTTTTATGCTGCATACGTAATTATTTTAAGAAATGTGTTATTGATGGTATTTTTTGGGTTGTTTGCTATAAATATTAATCTCCCAAATTATATGACAGTTTATCCATTTGAAAAAGTGAACAATATCATATCAATGTGGAAATCAATCCGAGATTATCATCCTCGTCAATCAATTAAATGATAGTTTATCCATTAAATATTTGGTATCAAATCAACAATCACACCCTACTATATCTCAACGTGGATAGTAAAAAGTTAAAAATCATCAACACTTACTAGAAAATAAACAAGAGTTCATCTCAAAACCAATTAGCTATATATCGAATAAATTGAAACCGAACAATTATAAACCAGCTAAAACAAGAAAACCGCAGTCAAGAACACACACAAAAAGCGTGAAATTCAACAATATAAAGAAAATGTAAATCAGCGAGTTATTACCGTGGAAACTCCATTGACAGCCCTAGGAGCGGCGGATCCATTGACGGACTTCTTCGGAGACGAATTCGAGGACTCGGTCCGCGTCGGCTTCGACTCAGTCGCAACCGCGAAAACCTTACTGGTGCGGCTGCGAGTTGTGACGATTGGTTTGGAAAACTGGCGGCGCTTTGGTAATGTACGGCGGCGAGTGTGGATTCCGATGGAGACGAGCTGCGGTGCTATTGCGTCCATGGCGGATCCTTGTTCTGCTTCTTCTTCAGCAGTTTTTATGCAGATACAGAGTTGGAGTGTTTGGGAGCAGAGAATTGGTGGATGGAAGAGACGAAAATAGTGTTTGTATTGTAGAGGACGGAATTGAGTGTTTGGAATAAGCGGTTGTCGTTGATGATTGGCAATGTATGTTGGAGGAATGAGAACCGAGAGACCGTTTGGCTATGGATGTAACACGTGGCGTCACCACGAAAACATTGTTTATATATATATTTTTAAATTTAACTAAATTAACGGTGGCCAATTTCTCGTTGAAAAAACTCTTCAAAGATTTATTATTCATTTTAGCAATTTTAAAGTTGAGGGGCGTTTGAATGAGGATTTGTAACGGTGATTAGAATGAGGAGTTATTTTGAATTATTATAAATTGAATTTTGTACCGTAATTTGTTTGGATGAAATTTTTTATAGAGAAATTAGAAGCAATAGCTTATTTGGAGAGAATTTTGGTAGAATTGTATGAAAAATTTGTATGGATGGAGATTTTGGAGAAAGAGTTGTATGTTGAGTGGTTTAAAATGAGTCATTATTTTGAAGACTTCGGCTTTGAGGGTATGCTCCCCTCAAGGTCCCAGGTTCAAGGCTCAGCTGTGACATTACTCTTTCGACGTCTCCGGTGTCTGGCTTAGGAACGGGTGTGGTTACCTTGTTTCAAAAAAATGAGAGATTGATTTGAAATGAGTAATTATTTTGAATGGTTTAAAATGAGTGATTATTTTGAATAATTATAATAGCTTGTTTGGATAAATTTTTTTGAAGAGCAGTTGTAATAACTCATTTGCAATATCTCGTTGAAAACAGCAAAACAAACACTCCGATAAAAATTTTCAAAGTCTATGTCATAATTAAAATATAGGAATAACTTGGTTATCTATTTTAACTTTATTACTTTTTTATAAATACCTTATTCATAATTGATTTTTTTGTGTTTTTCTTTTTTCATATTTTAATTTTATTATTGGCTGTAGATTGAAAACTATTTGTTGCATTAATTTATTGAAGATTATATGTGAAATTGATTGAAGAGTGCTGGTTATTGAATATTGTTTGTGAAGAATATATGTGCACTTATTGAACACTGATTGAAGTCATCATACCTATGGTTTTTTTTTTTTTCTTTTTTTTGTCTTTTATCATGCCTACCCCAATTTTTTGCTATACAACATTTTCTTCTAAAAAATTGCTATTAATAATTTTTTTTTTAAATGGTTCTATTTAAGAAAATTTTAATGGGTATACTATTCTTACAAAATAATTATAAATGTAGCATAAATATTTGCATCCATATTTATTAATATTATATTATAAATATTTATTAATACAATATTACTATTAAGATCAATGACTATAATTGCTAATTTTTTTTTTAAAAGTTGTCATATTTATAATTATTTTATGAATTTGACTAATCCCGTAACTTTCCTTTTTTTATTATAAATGAAAATCACTTAATTTATCCAAAATTTAGGTCATGTTTGATAACTATTTGGTTTTTTATTTTTTGTTTTTTAAATTTAAGCCTACAACTAGTATCTTACCATATATTTTTTTCTTAATTTGGATATCTACATCTCACCTATATTTGTAGAAACCAAACAAAAATTTGGAAACAAAAAAATTGACTATCAAAAATTTGTTTTTATTTTTGAAAGTTGGTTATCATTTACGTACTTTCTTAAAGAAAGATGTATACATTGTAGGAAAGGTAGAACACATTGTAGGAAATTTGAGTAAGAATAAACTTAAAGTTAAAAAACTAAATGATTATCAAAAGGAGCCTTAATATTTTATTTTTATACAATTTAAACCCCAAAAAATTTGAAAAACAACCCTTTATCAAACAATGGAAAGAATTTGTTCAAATAATAGAATTGTGTCCAAAAGAGCAAACTTTGCCTCTCAAATATAAAAATAACTATACTTTATTCCATAATCACAAAACAATGGTGTAACACTATGAAATCAAAGTCAACTTTACAATGCAAATCGAAAATACAAATAGGAAGCTAATGAACAAGGAGCTCTTACATGGAGAATGATATATATTTATTTTTTAATTTATTTATTTTTTATTTTTTTTTTAACAAGCAAAACCACGACAAATAGATAGAACAATGATCAAAACTAAGATAATTATGATAGCTAACACAACCAATTTTATCTTCATATTTTGACACCACATCTTCCTCCTCACTTCATTTCCAATTTTCTTGTAATCTAGAGCCTATACAACAAATCAAAAACACCAAAAACTAGGTTTACTTAGAATAATTTGAATCATACCTAGATCAACTGGTTAGAAAAATATACGATTGATCACGAGATTAAAAGTTCAAATATTTGCTTGATAAATTTAAAAAAAAAAATGTCAATAAATTTTAAAATTATAAACAGATTGTTTAGAGAGAATTTGCTCTAGGTGACAACTTTTTAGTTGTCTATTTTAATTATAACATTTTTAAAAAATATTTCATCCATAGCATAATTTTGAGCATTTTTTGCACATTCTAATTTTGCACTTTATCATCTCTTGATTCAAGACTATTTGTTGTACGGATGAAAGATTATACTGATTGAAAATTGTTCGTAGTATTGATTGAAGATTGTTGTAACATTGATTGAAGATTAACTAAACGTTCATTGATTGAAGATTGTATGTTGCGTTGATTGAAGACTTTAGGCGTTTGGACTTTTTAGTCTTTTATTATACTCAGCCCCAATTTTCCGCTAGCACAATTTTTTTCTAAAAAGTTGTTTATAGATTTTTTTTTTTTTTTTTGTTATACATAAAAAATCCCCTAGTTTAGAATATAATTAATTTTCTGTCCATGTTATTAAGAAACAATCCGAGCACTTGGGAAGCTAAGGCCCCATTTGATAACCTTTTTTTTTTTTTTTGGTTTTTGAAATTTAAGCCTACAATAACTATTTTATCCTATGTTTTTTCTTACATGGATGCCTACATTTTACCTATATTCTTATAAATCAAACCAAAATTTGGAAACAATAAAAGTAGTTTTCAAAAGTTTGTCTTTGTTTTTGAAATTTAGCTAGCATTCATATACTTTCTTAAGGAAAGATTGATATATGGTAAGAAAGATGGAACACATTGTAGGAAGTTTGAGTAAAAATAAGCCTAAATTTCAAAAACCAAATAGTTATCAAACTAGCCCTAAATTTTTTAGCATCTCACAAAGATAGAAGTCTCTTTTTTTTTTTTAGTAAAGATATAAGTCATTTAATTTACTTTCATAAAGTATAAAATTTTTAAAAGCTTGTGATGTTTTTGAGGATTTTAAAGAATTTGGCTATTAAAAAAAAAAAAAAAGCTTGTGACGGTTATATTAGATAGAGATTTTTACTTCTAACTTTCCTATCAATATTTATAATTTAACCAATAAAATTACCTTCAAATTGGAAAAAAAAAAAATAACAATAATAAAAAGTAATTTAGACACTAACCTGTTTTTGAAGATCCTCGGTCTTAACTACCAAATCATCAACCTTGTCACCTCTTTCCATTTCCTGTTGAAACATACAAAAGTTAAAAATTTGAAATTTAAAAAAAAAAAAAAAAAAACATTAAATAAGTTAAATTTCATTTTTTTATAATGTGCAACAATTATTGTCATTGTAATTTAACATATATAACAAGTAATAAATAATTAGTTATGGATTGTAGTCACAAAATGTGGTTGAATTAAAATTTAAAAAAAAAAAAAAATTGTAACAATTTCATTCAACTCCATTTACCTTGATAATGTTTTCCATCATTACAGCTTTAACTTCAGAAACTTGGGCCTTCACTTGCATGGCCTTACTGCTTTCTTCAGGATGGTCTACACAATATTGCATATGAGCTTTCATTTTGGGTCTGCAAAATTAATTCATCATTTAATTTCAAATATTCACTAAAAAAAAAAATTCCTAAAATAAGGAAATGACTACAATATTTACCCAAAATCCTTATTAAGACTCTTGGCCACAGCATTTGTAGCTTTTCCTCCGCTATATCTTTGGTTGAAGTCTTCCTTTATTCGCTCGAGGAATGCTATCGAAATATGTCTTTCTGTAGACTCGACTACAACTATACAATAGGCTGCAACATCAAACGAGAAATAGAAACGTTATATTCGACACGAGTCTTGATCACCTATAACTACACAATAGGATATTAAACATTAAACAAGAAATAAAAACGTTAAAGTAAACCATACAAAATAAAAACACAAAATATATATGATCTAAATGTATGAACACCATTTCGTTTGTTATAATAGATTGTATTTTGTATAGTGGTAGCTAGGATTGAATTATCGACCGTAAGCTGGTTATACATTTCGCGAGTTTAAATTATTGTGATTTAACTCTATTATCTAAAGTGAACATCATTCAATTATTTTCAGATCATTTAATTTCTAAATTTGGGATAAAAAAGTTATTTAAGAGTTCATATGTTTTTTTTTTTTAAAGAAGAGTTCATATGATTTAAGTTAAATATGATTCTGCTTAATAAGTTATTTGATACAAAAATGGTAAGAATATTATAATACAAAATAAAGCTTTGTTTTGGTACAAAAAATATATCAATGCCACAATAGTTTTATTATTTGTTGGTAATTAAGTTCAACATCATGATCACAGGTGATACCCTCTCTGTTAATTGAATCATTCAAAATTTCATTTAAATATAAATAACAAAAAAAAAGGAAAAGAGGGAGGAAGGTTACACTTGAATTTTTTAAAGTTTTGATATAATTTAAAGAACCCCCATTTCAAAATTATAAGTTTTGATTGTGATTTTTAAAATTAAGTTTTTTTTTTTTTTCGTATAAACAACATTTGGAAAACATAATTTAAATTTGTAATCTCATAATGAATAGGTTGTACGTCATATCATTAGAATTAAGCTTCTAAGTTTTTCTTTTCATCATTTCTCTACAATAATTTTCATCTCTCCCAAGGAAAAAAAATTAATCAAATTCTTAAAAAAAAAAAAAAAACAATAGAATTATTAATCAAATTCTAAAAATAAAAAAATAAAAAAAATAAAAAAAAAAACAATCGTTTTTTTTTAAAAGAAAATTTGTTATAGTTTGCAAATTCTAGCCTCCCTTCAAAAAAAAAAAACTTTTAAAAATATTTCATGCCTAACAAAATATTTTAGCTTTTATTGTTCTTAACTTTTATTTCAATCAATTTAACTTAATTAATGTCATCAATTTTATGACTATTAATTTAACTTAATTGAATAAATTTTTTTGCTATATTTAATTTTTTCAAGAAAAATTTGACATCCAGAGATTTTTTCACGTTATAGATTTTATATAAAGCTGCAAAACAAAACAATCTAAAAAACAAATAAAAACAAAATCAAAAGCTTACTGAATCCATTATGGACAAGGTAATTAAAGGTATGTCCATCACAAACATAAGTGAACCGATCATCTGTAGCAGGAAGCTTCTTAAGCCACTCAACAGCAATGCTACTAAAATTCCCAGAAACATCCTTATACTCCGCCAAAATCTCCGTTCCTCGAGCCACGAAACTGTAAACCAAACATTTAGGCTGCGCCATCGCGATCAGGATTGAAGACGCGACGACGAAAACTCGAGAGGATTGTGAGTTTGAGAGAAAAAGATGGTCTGGGAATGGCCAAGAAATGAAGGCTTTATATTTTGAGTTGGGTTAGGAAGCTGACCCGGTCACTGACCGGTTTTTTTTTTCTTGGCTGGAAACTTGAATGGATGCTTCCAGGTTCAATTTGGTCAAACATTATTTTGTTATTATACGCGTTACCCCTATGCTTTTACAAAGTCATAAATATACTTTTCAAGTCTACGAATTGTGGACTTTCTTTTCTTGTTTTTTCGAAAGAAATCTTATATTGAGAGAGTCAAATACCGATTTTCAGGATTAAATTTGTGACTATGATGTTAAACACAATTATCACCAAATTAAAAAATTAAGGCGCAACCAATTCTTTTGACCTGTGTTATCAGGTAATAGGATATAATATTACCATATTTGGTATTGACCGAGCAAATACCCGAGAAGATATCCATTGTGAATTTCACCAAACATGTCAATATTTTCATGTTTACTTCTTATAATAATTTTATAGAAACTCATTTATATATGAAATATATTTATAATTTTTTTTGTGAATTGAAACATAATTCAATTGATTAAGAGATGTTCACACTTTTTAATATAATATCAGAAGTTATAAGTTTAATGAGTATTCAGTCTAATAAAAATGAAATTGAAATGTAATTCAAGATTGGTAAACTACAATCTTGAGTGGACATATTAAGATTCCACATTCTTAAAGAACCAGCAAAATTACCAAAACATCCTTGGCTAGATGCTGATTCGCGTGTACGGACGATACAATATATTTTGTGAGATTTTATAATTAATTGAAACTTGCATTCGGATGTTTGTTTTAGCAGTAATTAAAGCTTAGCTTTCATGTATTTTGCAATGATATATCTTAAAAGTTAATTAAATTAAACCGATCGGTCTTTAGTTTAGATTTATTCGTCTTAATTAATTCCTAGGAGGTGTTTTGATGAACTCTTGACTGAGGAGTTATTTTGAGTAGTTATAAATTGAGATCAGTTATAGTCAAATACTTTTTTGGATATGATTTTTATGTAGAGGAATTAGAGTCAAAAACTTGTGTAGATGTAGAATTAAAATGAGTAGTTATTTTGAGTAGTTAAAAAATAATGATTACAAATGAGTGATTAAAATTGAATTATTTTGAAGAATGAGAAATGAATAATTAGAAATTAGTGCCTTAGAAGAAATAAGGAGTTATTTTGAGTAGTTATAAATGAATAGACTAAAAATAAATTGTTAGAAATGAGGAGTTATTTTGAATAGTAAAAATAATAAGTCATTTTCAGTAGTTACAAAAAATTCGTTTGAATATAGTTTTTAAATGAGGAATTTGTAAATCCTCAATCAAAATTCTCTTTAAATTCGACAAACGAACACTCCCGAGAGTGTAATGCAACTATTTACGTGCAATTATTTTAGAAGTTAATTCGATGCTGTATTAGATTAGTTGGTGATATGTGACTGAATTTACGTTCTTTTACCTTAGGCTATGATAATAAGAAATGCTATTAAAATGTTTTCAAAAAAAAAGAAATACTATTAAAAAAATATCAATAATTCACTTTCAATCGACTTTATCCACTAAATGCCACAAGTTAGCAATGATCATAATTATATATTGTAATTTGATTAACTCTCAACAAATATGTCTTTAATTGTACATGAATTATGCTTTCGTTGACAGCTTTAATTTGTAATTAATTGCAATTCATTCTCATTATATCCAAATCTCACAACTTTTTTTTTTTTTTTTTATAAAAAAAATTCATAACTCTTAAACTTACATTTGAATAATAGTAGAGAGATTCAAATAGAAAATCTAAAAGTTGAGTGACTAAATGACATTGATCTTTTTATTTTATTTTATTTATTTATTATTATTTTTTTTTTAACAAAAACTATATTTCAAAGTATTAGGGAAATTATTATTATCATAAAAAAAAATAAAAATAAAAAATAAAAAAATCTCAGATATAGTTTGCTTAGGGGCCCATGCTAGAGACAAAGCTTCTTCATTTTCCTTTTGATGATTTGATTGATGCTTAGAACTATCTTTCCTATTTGTATTCTAACCTTTAATTCAAAAACCAAACTTTTCTTTTTTTTCTTTTTTTAATATGTGTGACTCTTTAGACTAATGTTACAAAACATATCTTTATTTTTAGGTAAATGTTTATTATAGATTGAATTTATTATCTCTTAGTTGTCCAAGATTTTCTTTGATTACTAGATCACTTCATAATGATTGTGAACTTAATCTATTTGTTTCACATAAAAATTAAAAGTTTTTTTTTTAATGATATTGTATAGGTTTAACAGTTTTTTTTTAACATATGTAGAAGAATTTTTAATCTCTTACATTTTTTTTTGTTGGAGTGATCTAATAGTTAAGAGAACTTTGGAGAACTAAGAAAATGAAAGATTTAATTCATAACAGTCACCTACTTAGAAATTAATTTCATCTGAATTTTTTTTAACATTCAAATGTTGTAGGATCGGAAGGTATAAATCTCGTGAGAATAGTTTAGGTGCACGTAAATTAGCTTACGGATATAAAAAATAATAATAAATATATATCATTGACTTAATTATATCCAACTTCTTCAACTCCTTTAATTTAAACTTGTGTTTTTGTATTCTATCTTTAACATAAAATTAACTTTTAGGTAGGTGGTTATCATAGATAAAACCTTTCAGTTCTTGGTTTCTCAAGACCCTTTTGACCATATAATCCACTTCATGATGATTTTATGATTTTAAAAGTTATAATTTAATTCATTTTAGTCATTTTATTTTGATTTTTTTTTAATTTGTATTGACCTGGTCAAAACAATCTTAAAAAATCAAAAGATTATGGTAATTCAATACATGATAATCACTTATATATCAATTAATTTTATATGAATTTCTTTGACATGAAAATATTAAAGAATCAAGTGGTACATCCCCGGAACAAATTTCTAAATTTTCGAGTCATCAAAGTGATATATCGCTGAGAATAATCGAGGAACACATTTAAGCGAGCCCGGGGCATTTATGAATATTAAAAAAAAAAAAAAAACCAAAGTAATAAAATGAATGCAGTACAAAGAGAGATTTACTTTAAGAAGCAGACATAAAGAAAGAAAAAGGCAGCAGTTTTAGGTCAATGTGACCCCCAATTTTCATCCCTGAATAAGCTGCTTTTTATGATTTTCCTTTTTTACAATTAAATAAATAATAATCTTTTTACAAAAAATTATTTCATAGATTCTTCTTTCCCCCACATGATCTTGTTTTTTTGTCATGGTAATTGTCCGCGCTTGTGTTAATTTATTTATCAACCTCATTCTCTTCATATTATTATTTTTTTTAATATTTAAAATGGGAAAATCATTTAGAAGGAGATGGGGAAATGTTTATAAAAAAAAAAAAAAGGAAAAACTCATTTCTTTAGTGAAAAAGGTTGAGGTGTATATTAGGCTAATTTTTAGACCCATAATTATATGGTTAGATTTTTGTAAGAAAATTTATCAAATTAGTCAAATTTAAAAAATAATATAAATATAGTTATTTTAAAAAAAAATTAACAATTATAGTTATTGATATTAATAACTCATTCAATACAATTTCCTTTTTTTTTTAATTTTCAAATCATGATTTCTGAATCATAAAGACATACTTCATTAAAGTTCAGTTATCTCCAAATATTAAAGTGTTTGTCATGTTACATTCTTTATAAATCTTATTAAGTACTACTGGACCAAATTAGAATGATGAATTATCTCTTCCATTATATCTTTCACATTATATTCTTTCAAAGATGTTTATAAAATAATACAAATAGAAAAGAATCACAAAAACAATCATGAAAATGTTAGTCAAAAGAAAAGGGTCCTAAAGGTTCCTCTCATTGACAGATACCAAAAACAAAAGTGGCCAATAATTCCATCTTCCCAATGCCAATAATAAATTAAAAACAGTCCCTTTTTCTTCTTATAAACCACATCTTTCCCTCACCAAAAACTTCTTTTCCCCCTTTGCATTGAACTGTTTCATGGATATTGATCTCTCCTTCAGCTTCCGGGGAGGCGTCGACGTTACCGATCATCATTGTAATCATCGCCTTCTTTCCGATCCTTTTTCATGGAAAAACTTGAAGATTATTGCTTAACTTCAACCAAGTCTCAAGCTTGCATCTTCCTCTTTGTCCTCATCCTTCTCCTCCTCGTTCCTCATCGCTTCTCGACCGTGCCGAGCTCGGGCTCGGCGAGTACTACTCCGCCTCGTTCTTCATCTTCTTTGGTCATGGAAGAACAAGCCTTCTCTAGCCCTCATTCTAGTAAGAGAACATTGGCGAAATTTGAAGTAGCTATGCATGAAGTTCCTAGTGGCCCAAATCCCACATCCAACAAGTAAGATTGAGGGAAAATTGAGAGAAAATGAAAGAGATTTATATTAATTAATGGAGGGATTATTATCACAACCTATTTCTATATACATTTTTTTTCTTTTTGGGTCTTAATTTGTTTCATTTTTAGTTTTGTTGTTGCATATGATTTATTGTGTATGTGTACAGAAGTTATAGTATCCTTTTGTTGTTATCACATGTGCTATATTATTGTTCACTTTCTTCTCCTTGTTTCAAGAGAAAAAATTTGATCTATGTTTATATTTAACTTAAAAAAAAAAAAAAAAAAAAAAAAAAAACTTAACCAGGTTAAGAAATTCGAATTTGTGATTTTTTTATCAAAATTAAAATACATGTCAAAACCTCATTTAGCATGTTTATATTGACCTAAGCATTAATATTGAGTTGAGGTTTAATTTTATGAGCCTTTTGTGGAGATTTGATAACTTTTTTGTTTGCTAATTTCAATTTTATGATCAGCTGTTCTCAGTCCATTGTCCAGTTTTATTGGAGTTTGTGTTTTTTGAAAACCACAATCATCGTAAAGAAATTATAAAGATTTGCAGATTTTTTTAATAGGGGATTTTGCATTTCGTTTTGAAAAATATAAACTGATGTTATAAATGTAACGCCCATACCCTGAATTTACCTATACTTGTATCTCCGACATATTTTATCGCCTTATCGATAGGTGTTACATTTACAAGTCCAATAAATCAAGCTTTAACTTAATATCGTCAACACTAGATCTTGTACCTATACTTGTATCTCCCACATATGTTATAAATGTATTGTTGATGATATTTTAGAGTTGACCTCGTTGTTTAGGGAGATTTCCTTTTCGCACATCTTTAGATCTTGTAATTTTGCAGTTGTCGCCTCAGCCCTGTGACAGAGTGATCTTAGTCTCTGTGTTAAGGCTCTGATCGGCCTTTGTAGTGCAGACTCTGTTTCCTCGGCAATTGACGAGGATTGTGTTGGTTTGGACAATGGTTGATGAATGTGATTGATTTTTCTTTCAAAAAAAAAAAAAACTTAATATCGCCAACACAATATGACTACAGTTCAGAATAAAAAATTCACAATAAATAATATCTCTATTTGATTTTAATGCAGTTTTCCTTAAACAAGTGCCCACAATTTATTTTCTCCACAAACCCAACACGCATTCTCCTAAGGCCCGCATCCACCATTTTGTTCAACTTCCAACACCACTCTTCAATATCCAGTTCAATCTAATATAAGTTCATAATCAAAGTACACATACAAAGTTCACAAGTCATGGCACAACAAACTACACATTTTTTTTTAGAAAAAAAAAAAAAAAAAAAAAACCCTACTCACATGAGTTTTGCCACATATTAAACACCTCCTCTTTCGAATTTACAAATAAAATTCTTACCAAAAGTTCGCGATGAAACATGAAGATTCCGTTTGATAATCATTTTGTTTTTTATTTTTTATTTTTGAAATTTAAGCCTACAACAACTACATTATCATATATTTTTTCTTACTTTGATGCTTATATCTAACCTATATTTTTTGAAACAAAACCAAAATATATATACAAAAAAAAATAACTTCCAAAAGTTTGTTTTTGTTTTTAAATTTTGGTTAGCATTCACCTATTTTCTTAAGGAAGGATGTATATATTGTAGGAAAGATGAAACATTTGTAGGAATTTGGAGTAAAAATAAACTTAAATTTTAAAAACAAAAAACCATCATGGAGTGACTCAAGTGGTCAAAGAGAGTCTTGAAGTGCTTAGAATGATGGGTTTCAATCCATGGTGGCCACTTGCCTAAGAATTAATTACTTACGAGTTTTCTTGACACCCAAATACTGTAGGGTCAGGCAGTATATCTTATGACATTAGTCGAGGTGCGCACAAGCTAGCCCGAACAGTCACGAATATCAAAAAAAAAAAAAAACCAAAAACAAAAAATCAAATAGTTATCAAACGAAGCCTAAAATAACTGAATTACACTATTTCACCCCTGAATGCCTAACCCAAGAGACCACCAATCAGTTATATCAACAGTCCATTATTTACCTCATATCCACCTAACCAAAACACTTTACATGTCTATCTCCCAAGCTTATAATCACCCTGCATTTCTATTCATTCATCACATTTCTATTCAATCATCACAGAGGCTAACACATGTCTAACCATTCATTCACAACAGCCTAATACTTGTCTAAATAAGTTTCAACTTCAACTTCAAGCAAACTAGTCATGACACCTTAATTCATCAAAATTACAAACGCAACATAATAAATACTCACAAACATGCAAGATCTTCACCTAAAGCTCCTCACCTTTTGTTGTGTTGTGTTGTGTTGCTAGCATTTGAACCTTCTGTATCCTCTACACACACAAAGAAACATAAAAAAAGATGGATTACACAACAAAAAACTTATTCAGCAATACATAACCAGCTATTAAAGACTTGGATAGTGGACCAGATGCAAGCCAACCAGCCATAAGACAGAGCATAGCTGAGCCGATCCAACAGCCCAAGTTCGAACTCTAAGAATGCTTTGAATTTACAACAATACAACTCACCTCTTCCCTCCCGAGACTGACCACCCTTCAGATCTCCAACCCGCCTTGTAAACTCCCAATTAACGTGAGACCTCGACTGCATTAACTGCTACGCAGCTACGGGAAAATAGAACTCAATTTTAAATCTCTATTCACCCTTCTTAGAGATTGAACCAGAAAAATAACACAAACCTCTAAACATTTAGTGCTTCGATCACGCCGGCTAAGGCAAACAAACTTATCCTTGATCCGGGCCAATCGACAGTCCATCATCCCCTTGTTGGTGTTTGAAGTTCTCTCGCCCCATCCTTGCTCGATCCTTCCCTAAGTATTGTGAAAACAATAATTGCTAAACAACCAGAACGTCGTCGTTTTCACCTTCGAATCCATCTGTCGTACACGTCGCCCCACCCTAAAATGCCCTAGGTGGCATATTCCCTTCTCCCTCTTGCGACACCACTCCTGTTCTTTTTCTTTTTCTTATTTTTTTCTACCTTGTTTCATTAAGACCTCATATACTGATATAAATATTTATTTATTTAAAATATTGATATGATCCAAGATCTAGATTATATAAAAAGATAAAAGAATATAAGATAAACCAAGATTTGATAGGTCTTGGAACCTCCCCTCTCAAGAGAATATTTTCTATGAGCCCTACAAGACAATCACTCAATAATTGGATGCCTAAACCCTACCCGACTCTCTATTTATAATAAAATTCCCTAACTTACTCCCCAAGTAATTGCTAACATACCCTTATATTATTCCTATTTCTACTAAGACCCAACCCTATCACTACCGGCCCCTAAAAAATACACCTTGTCCTCAAAGTGTTGGTAAACAAATAACTAAGATAAAATTTTGAGTTTTTTTTTGTGGCGGTGGTGCATCAGTGGCAATGACGGTGGTGGCGGCGGCGATGGTGACAGTGGTGGCGGCGGCGCTGGTGGCGACGGAGGTGGCGGCGGCGGTGTCAGTGGTGGTGGCGACGATGGTGGTGGCGAAGGTGGCGACAGTGGTGGTGGTGGCAGTGGCAGTGGCAGAAGCAGCTTCAAAACCCTAGCCGTCACTTTTTCTTCCAATATAATTTTCTCTTTGATCTCTCTAAAACATCTTTTTAGGTCTTCTTTGAATTCTTTTTTTTTTAGAATCAATCAAGACCTTTAAACTTTGCAACCATTCTTGAATGAAACGAACATCTTCTTGATCCATCTCTACAACCAAGAATCGAAACAGCTCTGATACCAATTGATATGATCCAGGATCTAAATTATATAAAAAGGTAAAAAAATACAAGATAAACCAAGATTTGATAGATCAGAACCTCCTCTCTCAAGAAAATACTCTCTATGAGCCCTACAAGATAATCACTCGATAATTGGATGCCTAAACCCTACCCTAACACTTTCTATTTATAATAAAATACTCTAACACTTTCTATTTATAATAAAATACCCTAACTTATTCTCCAAGTAATTGCAACTTACTCCCCAAATAATTGCTAACATACTCTTATATTATTCCTATTTCTACTAAGACCCAACCCTATCAAATATATACATATATTTTCAAGTCTTACAATAAACTTGTCAAAGGAACCCAATAATTGACAAACAAGCAAGGATGTTAAATTCTGAGAACTCATTCACAGATCTTATTCAATTTCCATTAACTCCACGATTAATTAGTTTTGAGAGAAGATGACGATAAAACATTGAAGAACATATGCCCAAACTAAAGGAAACTCAAACTTTTGAATGTGCCAAATTTATGCCCTTTGCTCGACATATGAGCCTGATAGACCAGAGGTTCCCAGCACAGAAATCTGTCATAAAAGAAAAAAGAAGGCATGGTTAACAAAACCAAATTATTACTTTGATATACTAGAAGAACAGAAGAAGCATGGACTCTTTCCAAAGCAAGGATGGAACCATATTGTTGTAGCTAAACAATATTAATCCGCAGTGCTTGGAGCAGTAAACAAGAACGAGCTACCGAAGTCGTAGCCCAGTGTTTCCCATGTAAGCTTCCTTTCTAGTTTAAAATTGACAACATATGGTGATTTAAGAACTCCACTCTTTTATACTTCCATGGTGTAAGGAATCTAAGACTATAATAACTGGATCTGGACATAGCATTTCTAAGGTGGCAACTGCCTCTAATGAGCAATTACTTATTACACCAACTTAAATGTTCAAAATAATATCAATTAACGAACTAAATTGCAGAACTTGTATACCTTTGACCACTGTGGTCCAAGGCTATAGCATCTCATTTTCAAGTGCATCATCTTTGTTCCTAACTCCATTTCGACTTTCTTCCGCAGATAGTTTTCCTCAGTACCAAATGCATCCAAGTAGGCTACATAGCGATCAAGAACTGTGTCCAGTGCATCCGAAATCTCATGGGACATAGGCGTAGCACCCTGCAGATGAACTCGGAAGTTTTTACTTAAAAAAACTGGATAAGAAAATAACTTTATAAACCAATAATTTCCAATACCTCGCCAGTGAGACCAATGCAATCATCAATTTCCATTCTCAAGTTGGTAAGTATATCACCAAAATCCTCAACTGCTTCAGCTACTCGAAAAACATTTTCCACAATTACCTTTCCGACCTTATCGTCTGTGCTTCCGGATAATGCTGTCTCTACATCATAGACAGCAGGCTCAGGAAGATTATCCCAACTTGCAGCCATCAAATCCTTGAAAGCCCTTTGAAGCTTGGGATCTTCAATTGTAGGCATATGAACAACATCAACGCTAAAAAATCTAGCGTGCCCCAAACCAGATAGATAGCCACATTCTGCACAAATTTGCCCGAAAAGCAGGAATATGATATCCGATTAAACATTATGATACCGAAAAAAGAATTGAATTGAATCTGTCTACATGGTTCACACACGCACATTGCTGCACATAGTATGTTCAAACTTTTACGGTTTTACCTACCCCCCATGTATCTTACCTTTTACAAAGTAATGAAATTATACATTTGCTATCGGGAATGATATTCAGTTTTTGCAAAGGTAAATAACTTAAAACTAACTCAAGTTGATGTTCCTTGCGCTTTAAAACGAGATTGATTCTTTCCAATTCTTTAAGAAGAACGTGCTGTTGAATAAATTGGGCATTCACAACAAATTATCTACAAATTGCAGATAGTGTAGGCTTGTTGTCGCGATCCCCTAGCAATTTATAAGTGGGCTACTCCTATCATCATCATCATCACGAATTGAGATTGAGATGGATGTCAACATTATCTAATAGTATAAAATCCCATTAAACTCAAACATGTATTCGGTCTAATAAAATAAAATTAA
The DNA here is from genome assembly GCA_037833695.1 of Sechiopsis laciniata. Classification (NCBI taxonomy): domain Eukaryota; kingdom Viridiplantae; phylum Streptophyta; class Magnoliopsida; order Cucurbitales; family Cucurbitaceae; genus Sechiopsis; species Sechiopsis laciniata. The sequence goes on along the minus strand of JBBMKA010000020.1, from coordinate 5,259,319 downwards.
AATCTTAATCAAGATTAGTGAAACCAAAAGAGGCACCATTGAGGATCCCCCATTAAAAAATGAAGAAACCTCCTAGCAATTAATAAGATAGGTCAACCCATGTTTCAAAAGGCTATTGAGGCTTACGCCTTAGGCACTTTTAGCCTCAAGTCTTACGCCTCTGTTGGATCATAAGAGGCTTACGTCTCACACAAGAGAGGCTTACACCTCGATGATAACGCATTGAGACTTAAAATTCCTACGCCTCGTACAATAATATTTTCCATTCTTATAATATAAGGGTTTGAACCATAACAATATAGATTTTTTCTTATGGATTCTTTTGTTAAAAAGACACAATTGTTTCTGAATTGTCAATTTTTATCATTTGTTGGCTTATTTTCCTCTAGCATCTCTTTTTGGAGTTCTTTGCTGTATTCACTAGAGGTGCTTCGAGAATTCACTTATGTTTCATTCATTAATCCTATTAATGAAATTGCTTTTTAATCCAAAAAAACTCAATCCTATTAATGTAGGTGTTATGTTTTATGTATTTTATGTAAGTATTATGTTTTACCATACATGTTTATACAAATTTAGATTTTTTATAATATTTTTAATTAAAATTGAGGCTTACGCCTTGCCTCTTTGAGGCCGCCTTTAGTCCTTTAAAACATTGAGGTCAACAATTAATTTCGAGATAAATGTCCACACTATCTAATACTCAGTCGACTTTGTGATAAATACTGATATAGAAAAGAATATAACCATTTTCTGTACAGATGCAGCAATTAAAAACTTGAATTGGAAGAAGAACCATACATTTAAGTAATCACAGTAACACACAAACATATCAAAAATCATCAAATAAGTTGAGTGAAGGATAGTAACAACTTGGCCGGAAACTCGTCTTCATATTTAAATCTACACAGAATAGGTAATAGGTATAAGAAATTAGGACGTACCAGAAGAAAATCTGTGCGGAAAAGCTGAGAAAGACGAAGGAGGAGACGAGAGATAGGACAGACTTCGATTTTGCAGTAAATTCCGGTGTCCAGCTCCGGCGACGGCGATAGATCTGGTGCGGACAGAACGCAATAGTGATCTGAGAATCCCCATTTTCTCCATGGCTTTTGCTTTTTCCTCGAAACTGCAAAATACGATAGGAAGAGAGATCAATCAAGAACGTAAAAATGCAATTAGGGTTTACGTTTCCTCGAAACCAGTAGCCGAATCGAGCAAAAGCAACGAAGAACAACGGCGTCGAGAACCTACGATCAAAAGAGATGATGAGCCGATGAAATTGGGAATCAATGGAAAATAGTTTATTTTTTATATTTTGAATTCTTGCAATATGTTTACTTTAATTTTATTAAGGATAATAATAATAATTTTTAAAAGATCATTTAATTAATTAAGAACGAGATTATGAGAGAATAGATATATACCTTGATTTGTTGGCATGTATTTTTTTTCCTTTTTTTTTTTCAAATAACTATAGTTTTTTTTTTTTTTATAAGAAACAATTTCATTGATGAATGAAATTAAGTCATAAAAGCATTACAAAAGACCACTCCAATTAACAAGGAGGGCAGAAGAGTCATAATCAGAAAATAAGGAAGAGTTTTTTAAGTACACCACCAAATAAGTAACTCTATCCATAACCAATCAAAAAAGAGACTCTTTATCATGAAAGATCCATTCATAATGAAAGTTTCATTTCTCTCCAACCAGATAGACCAAAATAAAGTTTTAATGAAGCATTCCCATAAAATTTTAGCTTTATTTTTAAAAGGATGGCCCTCTATAATAGCAATAAGAAGCAGTTTAGAATCCATGGGGAGAGGAGTGCTCCAGCTGAATGCCTCTAAAAAATAATTCTAGAAGGTCCTAGCAAATGGATAAGTAGCAAAAATATGGTCATGTGTTTTTGAATACTCCTTGCAAAGAACACACCAGTTCGGCCCAAGCATCCGATGAGGGAGTCTTTTTTGAAGCATATCATTAGTGTTGATGGCTTTGTGAGCAACCCCCCATAAGAAGAATTTTATCTTTTTTAGGGATAAAACCTCTCTAGATACTTGAGAAAATCGATTCCGTTGTGTTAGCCGCAGTAATACTCAAAGATCTGGTTAAGGATTTAGTTGAAAATAACCCACTAGACTCCTTACTCCAAAAATAGCTATCTTGTTCCAAAGAAAGGATAATAGAATCAAGCGAAAAAGATAACTGGGATAATTCCACAATCTAATTAGTGTATATTATAATTTTGAGAAGATTCAATTATTAATTAACTAAACTAATTTTTCTTTTTGAAAAGTAATTAACTAAATTAATTACAACTAATAAAAAGACAAATAAGTTTATACGTAAAATTGAATGTTTTATAGGTAAAATTGAAGGTTAGAAACTTTTATGAATTAAATATAAAGTTCTTTTTTTTTAAAACAATTATAAATATAAAGTTAATGGAAAACATAAAATTGGTGTTTGACTTTCATACTATTTGAGAACAATAATGTCATGTATTGAGTTTGGAGTCCTACCTTCAAAGAGTTTGGATGACATTTTGCATAACTTCATGACTAAAATGTTACAAATTTTCATCTCCAATTGTTGCTGAAAAAAAAAAAAAAAAAATTAGAATCTAAATGAAAAAAGATTTATCGTATATAATAAAAACAATAATAGAAATTATATGAATATCAACTTTTTAGAAAAAATTCATGTATAACAGAAAATGAGCGGAAACCTAATAAAAAGACAAAAAAATGTTCATACATTACAATATATAATATTGATTCACTGCAAAATTAAATCAATGCCACGTATTATCCTCAATAAAAATGATATCATCTTCAATTAGTATGACACATAGTTTTTTAGTAGATTATAGTCTTGAATTAAGAGAAGTTGAATATTTAAAAAAAATAATATATATATATATATAATAAAATAGATAACTACCTTGTTGTATAAGTCATGTTTCGGTAAATAGATAGATTCTATTCAAAAACCAAACTATTTCAGAACCCAATTCCTTCTTTCTCATCTCCATCGAGAAATTTGCTTCTCATCAGGGTTTTGTTAAACCCTAATTTTGATTCTTTGATTCGTTTCTCATTTCCCACAGATTCGAGCTCCTTGCCAGTGTTCGTATCATCAAAAGCTATGGCGACATTGTTGAGCTCGGTGGGTGGCGTTTTAGCGATGCTTAATGAGAAACATCCATTGCTCAAGTTTCATGCTCTGTCCAATCTCAACAATTTGGTCGACAATTTTTGGCCCGAGATTTCAACTAGCGTCCATGTAATGTACGTGTTTGCTTTCTTGATGAATTCTTGCCTTTCAATTTGTTGGGTTCTTGGATTGTGTACTTGGGTCTTGTTCTTTTTTAGTTTTCGTGGCTTGTAAGGCTGTTAATTAACGAGGCAAAATTCTAGTGGGTGTTACTTGATATGGTTCGATGTGTTTTTTTTTATTTGGTCCAAGAAGTTGGAGTTTGTAGGGCCTAAGGGTTTAGTTTTAGAGAAAATCAATTTGACATTGGCAAATTAGGTGGATGTTGGGTTAGACATTGGGTTTGAGTTAAGTGGAATCTTGCTTTATGTCGACCTGCATTCGGTTTTTTGAATTTGTGGGTTCTTGGATTGTGTACTTGGGTGTTGTCTTTAGCTTTCACGCTTGTAAGATTGTTAATTAACGAGGGAGAGAGTGTATTGTGTTCTTTTCGATACGGGAATTGCCTAAACTTACAAATTCTAGTGGGTGTTACTTAATATGGTCGACGCTTTCTTTTATTTTGTCCAAGAAATTGGAGTTTGAAGTGCCGAAGTGTTTAGTTTTAGAGAAACTCGACTTGACATTGACAAATGGGAATTTTGGGTTAGACATTGACCTTGAGTGAAGTGAAATCTTGCTTTATGTCGACCTGCATGGCTACACTCTGATTTTTGAACTTGGATTAGTGGTCAACAACCAAGTATTCTGATTTAGGTTGCTATTTTAGTTAGTTTTTGCTTTAAGAACATTTGAAACCAGAAATTTAAAAGTTTATTCCATAGAATAGATGGTGTTCGGGTTTGACATTCCAATTGATGTTGGTTTTTTATGAGCCCGGTCGTTTAGGTCCTCTCTGGATCATATACATGTCATATATGTTCAACAGTTCAAGGTGGAGGTTAGCATTCTGCATTTGGAATCGTGGTGGGGATAACTCATAACTCACGGGAATTCATCCTTCATGATTGATTACACAGGGCATTGTTTAATTCTGACATTGTTTATCTTTTTTTAAAAAGTGGGTGGTTCGTCCTGACTGTGATTTATGACCGGCAGTTAAATATGATCAACCTATGAATATCTGTGGAGAGAGTGTGTGAGGTGGTTTGGAGGTTGTTAGGTTTAATCCATCTACGTGGGCGTCATACTCGACCTTTTTTTAATTATGAGCTTGGTGTTTTTCTTTTGAGTTAGTGTCCTGTTCTGTCGTTAACGTTCGAACTTCTTTTTGATAGACCTTTTTTTTTCTTTTTTTTTACTGACTTTGTATATGCATTATTTTTCTCAATGAAAGCTCAAAAAAACATATGGATATGGTCTTGTGTTGTAACGAAATATTGGGGAATATAGGGGTGGATTATTTGTTGGAGTTGAAAACCGTAGAAGTGTGCTCCATGGCGCATGTCGTGATATCACCAATATGATAGTTAATATTACTATCATATTACTGTTTGTGCTGTATGTTTCACTCCTCAGTGAAAGCTTGTATGAAGATGAGGAATTTGATCAGCATCAAAGACAACTAGCAGCATTACTTGCGTCAAAGGTAAACAAGAGCTTTTTCTTTTGGCTTTTTCATGGATACAAGTTGTTTGTTTCTCCACTTTCTAACAAGTTTCTTTGACCCTTTTAAATAAATTCATGAGAAATGATACCCTTTTTGATTAGATGAAAATCCAAACTACCTTGAAATTTGAATAGTGTTTTCCATATATTGATAATGGATTGCCCACCTTTCTTTCGCTCTCAGGTCTTCTATTACTTGGGTGAACTTAACGACTCCCTATCTTATGCGCTTGGAGCTGGTTCCCTTTTTAATGTTTCTGACGATACTGATTATGTTCATACACTTCAAGGTAAGAATAATCAACATCTTCAAAATTATGGATATTACATTAGTCTGTAAAAGTTGTTATAAATCATTTATAGATCTGCTTCAAAGGTTCAGGTTATTGCTCAAGATGAATCTTAAGAATGTCAAATAAGGATATTTACTTTGTTTTTTTTCTGCATTTTGTTAATAAATTATGATTATAATCTCATCGATAAGGATTTTTTAGGAGGCTTAGATAAACTGAAGGATTTGATATGTCTATGTTGACATTGATGTTTCTTTACTTGAGTTCTCAGCTAAAGCTCTTGATGAATATGCTAGTCTTAAGTCTAAGGCTGCAGAGTCAAATGCAGAAGGGACAAATGTTGATCCCAGGTTGGAGGCAATTGTGGAGAGAATGCTTAATAAGTATGTGGGTCTCTCTCTCTAGCATGATGCAACTTTCTATTACTTTTTGCTTACTCACCATGTGTACATTTAGGTGTATCACCGACGGGAAATACCAACAAGCTATGGGGATTGCAATTGAGTGCCGAAGGTTGGACAAATTAGAGGAAGCAATCACAAAAAGTGATAACGTTCAAGGAACTTTATCCTACTGCATACGTGTTTCACACTCATTTGTTAAACTTAGAGAATATAGATATGAGGTGAGTGACTTGATCCATTTGCTCATTTCCGAGCATAAAAGTATCTACATTTTTTCTCATTTTATCATTCTTTTTGCATTTTTGCGTAAGTTGAGCAACATTGCTTTTGGTGAAATTGACTATTATATTAAATTATATTAGGGGATAAGAGATACTTATGTGTCATAGACTCATGGTACGGTTATTGTGCTTGTTAGTCTAGGCATCTTATTATAATCAATGTTAAAAATGTGCCAAGATGGAGTTCTCAGATTCTCAAAACATGAAACATATTGTATATTGGGTTGGTCATGTTACCCAGAAATAAGCTTAGGTATAATTCTTGGTCCTTTTTGTACTTATTTATGACTGTAATGCTAATGTTTTTGGAAAACTTTTCTAAATGGAGTAGCAATGCTCTAATCTCTAATGCTCATGCTATCCCATCTCTGTTACTCTCTGATTCAGTCATGTAATGATAACTTATATGGAATGGTTCAAAACCAGATCACTATGACTATTTCACCTAACTCATTGTCAAGTATGGTGCATTATTTTATTGACCTACCTTGTAGTTTTCCGATTTCAGATGTCTAGTATTTGTTCATCCATCATTTTCCTTTTATGGGAGCTTTTATGTGTATAATCATGATAGGAAGCATTGAGAATTTATTAAATTTGGTTACTGTATCTGTTGAATTTGGATGTTCAATTGTTTCATTTTTCAGATACCTTCGAATGCTCATATAATGAATCTAGAGGAAACAATTGAATTGACCATTACGGGTTGAGGAAGTTAACCAATTAAATTATGTAATCTGAAGTGTACAATAGGATGAAAATCTTGTGGTTGGTGCTTATCATTTTTGTTTATTCCTATAGATTCTTCGTCTTCTTGTCAAAGTATATCAGACGCTGCCCTCTCCAGATTACTTGAGCATTTGTCAGTGTCATATGCTCTTGGATGAACCTGAAGGTGTTGCAAGCATATTGGAAAAGCTTCTTCGATCTGAAAACAAGGATGACGCTCTTCTGGCATTTCAAATAGCATTTGATCTCATAGAGAATGAGCACCATGCATTTTTATTAAATGTGGCGAAACTACTTTCAAATCCGAAGCCTGAACCTGCACAACCTGCTTCGAATACGGAGTCTACTCAAAATGAGAGTTCCCCTGCTCCTGAGGATGCTCAAATGAATGATGGAAGCACTTCCCGCACTTTGAATGTACAACAAGCAGATCCGAAGGAGGTAGTGTATGCTGAGAGATATACAAAAATCAAGAGAATTCTATACGGATTAACATCAGTACAGTTAACCCGACATTTCTTATACAGTCACAACAAGTAGGACTTTTTCTTCTTAAGCTCTTCTTTTTAAACTAGAGTTCTAGGCTTGAAGTATAAGGAGGCAGTGACTCAATTTTTTTAACCATAATTGTCAATAGATCGGATCTTCTGATTCTGAAGACAATAAAACAATCTGTAGATATAAGAAATAGTGCCTGTTATAGTGCTACAATTTGTGCCAATGCAATCATGCATGCTGGAACTGGCGTGGATACGTTTCTCCGTGAGAGCATGGTGAGCCTGATCTTGAAATATAACCTTTTCCTTCATGTTGTAATTAACTTATTGTTTTGGGTCTTCTATTTTTCTAGGATTCGTTGAGCAGTGCCAGCAACTGGGTTAAGTTTAGTGCTACAGCCGGGCTTGGTGTTATTCACAGAGGCCATTTGCATGGGAAAATATCTCTTCTCGCTCCATTCGTGCTACCAGGTGACTCTGTTGGTGGTCACAATGTTTACTCATTGGGTGGTAGCTTTTATGCTCAAGGTCTTAGTCATGCCAACCATGCTGATGACACAAAACATTTACTTCGAATTTGCCTACAACATCCTAATAATGTAGAGGTACACATTCTTTGAAATTTCCTGTACTAGTAGTTGATGACTTGATGACTTAATGTTGGGGACCATGGATATATTTGGTTAATTGGATTGATTTAGGTCGAACTACATGGTGCTTGCTTGGGTCTTGGTTTAGCAGCTCTAGGAACTGCTGATGGGAGTATTTTTTATGACATGATAGAAGCACTACGCACCGACAGTCCTGTTGCTGGTGAAGCTGCTGGCATCAGTATGGGTTTACTTTTGGTCGGTACAGGCCATACGGAACGTAGGAAGGTTAATAAGATGTATTCCTATGCAAAAGAGACACAACACGAAAAGAGCTGCCGGTAATTAGAGCTTTTTTACTGGATTTGTTAGATAATATGGGTTCTACCTCAAAACCAAATGGCTATAAGAAGAGTAGTCCACCTACCTTTTAAATACTAGGAGATATCCTCACCTTATCAATGTGAGATTCTCAACATGTCCCCTCAAGATGGTGCCTCTTTTAGGCTCACCAATCTTGAATCAGATCTCTTTCTTTCTTTCTTTATATATATATATATATATATATTGGACCGAATACCCGTTTGAGCTTAATGGGCTCTGATACTATGTTAGATAATATGAGTTCCACTTGCACCTCAAAACTAACTAGTTGTGAGATGGATGTTGACACTATCTAATAATTAACACTGGTATAGTGTTGTATATGCGTTGTTTTCTTATTTTTATATTTTTACTCAGTGGCCTAGCCTTTGGGATAGCCCTCACTGTTTATGGAAGAGGGGAAGAAGCTGATGCTTTAATTGAGAAGATGACTCAAGATCGAGATCCTGTATTTCGTTACGGGGGTATGTATGCATTAGCATTGGCCTACCAAGGTACAGCAAACAACAAGGCAATCCGAAAGTTGCTTCACTTTGCGGTATCTGATGTGAGCGATGATGTTAGGAGAACAGCTGTTCTTGCCCTTGGGTTTGTCCTCTCCTCAGAACCTGAGCAGGTTAGTAGTAGTCTATTAATTTTTAAGAACGAGTTCTAGTCTCAATGACTTTAGTCAAATGAATATTCAAGTTGTATTGATTAATGGGTAGTACTGTATTACACTTCCTTTAACTACATTTTAACTAGTATCAAGTTCCTCCAGCTTTCAGCAGTTTTCTCCCTTCATCTCTTATATTCCTGCCGGTTGATATAATTAAATTTACCCCAATCCATTAGATTAGGCTTTTGGATTAATTGGTGGTTTAACATAGTTCAACAAATCCAAATTCTGATGTCACTTTGTTATAAATACCCAGATGCCTCGAATTGTCTCCTTGCTGTCTGAATCTTACAACCCACATGTTCGATATGGTGCCGCTCTTGCAGTGGGCATATCTTGTGCGGGTACTGGTATGAATGAGGCTATATCCTTGCTGGAGCCCCTGACATCAGATGTTGTTGATTTTGCTCGACAAGGTGCACTTATTGCAATGGCTATGGTCATGGTCCAGATTAGCGAAGCCAGTGATTCTCGTGTTGGAGCATTCAGGTAATATCTTTTTTATCCAATATACTTCCAGCCCTATTTTAACAAGTCCTTTTTTGGGGTAAATTACAAATTTATACCCTATGGTTCAAAGAAAGTTAGAGTTTAGTATTCATGGTTTCAAAAAGTTGAGCTTAGTCTTTATGGTTGGAAGAAAGTTAGAATTTAGTCCATATGATTTAAAAAACTAGAATTTTGTCTCTATGGTTTGATAAAACTTAAAAAATAGTGTTTATCGTTTCTAATCGTTAACTAATTTAGTACTTGAAAGTTATCTATTCATGTGTCAATGTTGAAATTGTGAGTAAAGTGACTAATTTAACAAAAATCACATCATTTATGTATGAATAGTGAGGTTCAACGTATTTACCTAAATTCTAACTTTTTTCCAATCATAGGACTAAACTCTAATATTTTAAACTATAAGCACTAAACTTTAACTTTCTTCGAACCATAGGGACTAAACTTATAATTTACCCTTTTCTTTTCGATAAATTTCTATTTTTTTTTTATCTTAGGCGAAAATTGGAAAAAATAATTCTGGACAAGCATGAAGATACCATGAGCAAGATGGGAGCAATCTTGGCATCAGGAATTTTGAATGCTGGTGGTAGGAATGTTACCATAAGTTTGTTGTCCAAATCCAAACATAACAAAATGACTGCAGTTGTTGGTCTTGCTGTTTTCAGCCAGTATTGGTATTGGCATCCCCTTATCTACTTTATCAGCTTGTCCTTCTCGCCAACGGCATTTATTGGACTGAATTATGACTTGAAAGTTCCGAAATTTGAATTCATGTCGCATTCGAAACCTTCACTATTCGAGTATCCTAAACCGGCCACCGTGGCTGTGGCTACGCCTGCTTTTAAACTTCCAACAGCAGTTTTGTCAACTTCAGCCAAGGCTAAAGCCAGGGCTAAGAAACAAGCTGAGCAAAAGAGCAATGCAGCAGAATCTTCATCCACAGGTTCTAATCCAGCTAAAGGAAAGTCATCTGCCGAGAAGGATGGCAACTCTATGCAGGTAACATCTTCATCCACTGGATTAACTTACACGGTCCCGGTGTTTTAAAAAGCCCTAAAAGACGTGCCTTAGGCTCAATGTTGGCGCCTCGCCTTGGAAAGGTGAGGCGTGGGTAAGAAGTCCCTCGAAAGGCGTGCACCTTTCATGAAGCCCTCCGGCACACCTTGAGGACTTGTTTATTTATTGAAAACGGTAATGTTTTACTTGTTTTTCTAAATTTATTTTTTAAATTTCAAATTCAATCAACAATTGCTTCAAAATTTTATTAAAAAAAACAGTTGAAACCTAATTGTCACTCCCTAATCGCCTATCCTCTCCTATGTTCTCTCTAATTATCACCAATAAATGAGTGGATGGGGATGAATATGCATTTAGCGACCATAAGTTTGTTGTATTGGACTTTAGATTTTTATTTGAGATTATATTTCATGTTTCATGTTTTTTTAGGTGATTGTGTGAAAAATTTTATAATGAAAGATATTAATATATGTTTTTTTTTGTATATATACATGTATATATTTTTGTTTTGTTTTTTCTATGCATGTTGTGGCTTGAAAAAAAAAAAAAAAAAACTTGCGCCTCTTGTGCGCCTTGCTCTCTAAAGTGTTGTTGCGCCTTTAAAAACAGTGCACGGTCCATATCGACTTAGGTCTATGCTGCATTTCTCGTTCACATTGATTATAGCTCTTCATTTCTTCTTAAAATTTTAGCCTACTATGTGGCAGGTTGACAACCCACCACCTGAGAAGAAATCAGAACCTGAACCTTGTTTTGAAATTCTGACCAACCCAGCTAGAGTGGTTCCTGCTCAGGAAAAATTCATCAAGTTTTTAGAGGAAAGCAGATATGTTCCAGTGAAGTTGGCGCCTTCAGGCTTCGTTCTACTGAGAGACTTGCATCCTTCTGAACCCGAGGTCCTCATTCCAACAAACACACCATCATCGTTGACATCACCTGCCAGTGGCTCGGCAACTGGACAACAAAGTTCAGGATCAACCATGGCTGTAGATGAGGAGCCTCAACCACCCTAGCCTTTCGAATACACCTCATGATCATCAACTTCTTGATAAGTTTTCGACTTGGTACCGATATCATCTTTACCAGAAGAACTTGCTGAGCAATCCGGGTACAGGTAAAATGCTATATATTATTTCGAGTTACGTTACCTCGAGATGCAATACCAATGACCTTGTATGAACTGACTTTTTTTTTTCTTCTTTGCCATGTAAATGTTTCAAATTCTAGGTGGATGGGAATGTGATTGTGTATGGAAAGCTTAAGGCGCTCAATGCTTAAAAAGGGGTTGATGCCTTTTGCAGTCGAGACATTATTATCGTCGTCGAGCGTTTCGGGGACCGAAGAGAGCAAAGTTAAACTTCTCAACCCTTGCATTCCCCCTTCCCATCTGCTTTCCATATTATTCCCCTCATTTGTAAAATTTTAGAACTCTTCCAGCTCTGCAATATAAACATTATTAGAAGGTGGTGTAGTGCCCTTGCCATTGAGATACTGGTGTGATTTCTTTTTTAATTTCACTGTGAAATTGCTGATTAAAAAAAACTATGCCTTTGATGTCAAAAGCTCTTTGTCTTCATGGATGTTTAGTTTCTAAGATCCATAATTGGAAGAAGTCTTAATTCTTTTTATAAGTATAGTATCTGTGTATATTTACAATTCCTAAAATATAATTGGTGAGATTTGAAGCTGTTTTTTTTTTACAATTCAAATGTGATTAAAATGAGCATAATTTAATTAATATTTTGACCTTGATGTTAGCATCTACATAAAAGAAAAAGGTCGATATTTAAGGTTAAAAAATTATCGAACTTTGGGGAATTCACGTGCATTTAGTGATAATAAATGCGTTGTTATTATGCATAATCCTCGAGTTATGTGTACTTTTAAAGTTTCGCATGGTGTTAGTGGAGTTTTGTTTGTTTTTGCTAGATTTATTTTTTATTCTATTTGTTTTGCTGAAGTATTGATTGATAAAGTAAACACTATTTTAGAGATCAACGGATGCACCCTCGAAGGTGTCTCCACTCCTCTACAGTCATGAAGCTCGTTTCTCTTCGTTTTATGGTTACATGTACGTCAGTAAATATTTTATCGATAGTTTTAACCCTCTAAAGTTCATAAAAACTCAAATATCGTAGTGTTGAAAAACTTTAATTGGTCTTTTATGTTGGGATTTTTAGATTTTGTAAATTGAAATCTTAAATAATAACAGTAATTTTAATTTATATACAAAAATGCCAAAGTGAAGATAACTACATTTTGAATATAGTAAAGACCAACTTTTTTTTTTAAGAGTCCCCCACTCTCTATGTAAACAATGAACATGCAAAATTCATAGAATACATCTCCAATATTTTAGATGTCATTTTTAAAAACTATTGAAGAACACTCACAAAAATTAACTATTCTTTCAAAAAAAAAAATTCTAGGAACGTTAACTGCAAACTAATGCAACCACTTTTTTTTTTTTTTTTTTAATCATTACCATTTTTTTAGTACAATGAAATAAGATAATTCTAACCACATACCTTATAATTACTAGTATGTTAAAATGTCAGATGAATTAGTTCACATGACACTAATAAAGACCATTTAAAGTATAATATACAAATAAAATGAAATTGAAATGCAGTAGATGAATAAAATGAAAGGGGATTTTTAATGGATAAAAAATATTATATGAATAACAATTTTTTAGAAGAAATTCGTACATAACAAAAATTAGGATGAGCTTAGTAAAAAGACGAAAAAGATCATGCATCGAATACAATAAGTGTAAGAGATAGTTTTGAATCAATGTTTTCAATGAGTGTCACATACAATTTTCAATAAGTGTAGTCGACAGTTTTCAATCAAAAGACGGTAAATGACAAAATTAGAATATGAAGAAAAAAAACGCTCAAAATTCTACTATGAAATTATTTCTAAAAAAGTGTTGGTAATTAAAATAGACAACAAAAAAATCGACAGTTACTCCAAATTCCCCAAAATGAAATTGAAAGTTCGGTAAACAAAATTAAATTTAACCAAGTATATTCAAAAGTTCGGTAAACAAAATTAAATTTAACCAAGTATATTCAATTCATACACACTAATAATTTGTAGGTATAATATAAATCTAGTCCTTATGGTTTGAAGAAAGTTTGAATTTAGTCTCATGATTTCAAAAACTAGACTCTATTCCATATGGTTAAAAAACAGTTAGAATTTAATCTATATATTTTGAATAAAGTTAGAATTTAATTCTTATGATTTTTAGTATTTATGGTTTTATAAAACCTAAAATATAGTTTTATCGTAAGTAATTGTTGACGTAGTAAATACATGAAAGTTTATTATTCATACATAAGTGATATGATTTTTTTTATTAAATCAATCAATCAACTCATAATTTCATTATTGTTACATGAATAACTAATTTTTAAGTATTTATTTCGTTATCACAAAATAAGTATTTATTTCGTTAACTATTAGAAACGATAAGCATTATTTTTTAGATTTTATCAAATTATAAGAAAAAAAAATCTAATAATTAAAATCATATAAACTAAATTTTATATTTCTCCGACCACAAAAATTAAACTCTAATTTTTTAATCCTGACTTAAACTTATATTTAACCTTAATTTGTAAAACCACAAGACTTAAAGGCCCATTAAAAAGCAGGCCCAATAAAACTAGGCCATTCGCAAACCATTAAAACGAAACCCTAAAAATTCCCTCACAGAGAAAGAAGAAGACGATACCGGCGAAGCTCTAGGGTTTCCACAGAGATTCAACAATGGTGTCCGGCTCCGGAATCTGCGCCAAGCGCGTCGTCGTCGACGCAAGGCACCACATGCTAGGAAGGCTAGCATCAATCCTCTCCAAAGAGCTTCTCAACGGCCAGAAAGTCGACGTCGTCCGGTGCGAAGAGATCTGCATCTCCGGCGGATTGGTCCGGCAGAAGATGAAGTACATGCGGTTCTTGAGGAAGCGGATGAACACCAAGCCCTCTCACGGTCCCATTCACTTTCGCGCTCCTGCTAAGATCCTCTGGCGCACCATTCGCGGGTATGATTTTGATCTGTTCTTGTACGTTTTGATTTGGTTATGTGCGATTGGGATTGAATGTGTGTGTGTTTGGGGGGGTTTTTGTAGGATGATTCCTCATAAGACTAAGCGTGGTGCGGCGGCGCTTGCTCGGTTGAAGGCGTATGAGGGTGTTCCTCCTCCGTATGATAAGATTAAGCGGATGGTTATTCCTGATGCTCTCAAGTAAGATGTGTTTTTGGTAGGAGTGTTCATTGGTTGATGTTGGTTTTTGGTGAAAATCCACACCCAAACCGACCTATTGGTTTCCTTCAAAATTTAACTGAAAAAAAAGATTTGAATACTTTTTTTTTTTGAAAAAAAAAAGGACTTGAATACTGATTGGTTGGTTAAGTTTGTTTAGTCTTAATTCATTTAATCTTTTTTTATTAAAAAATATTTATGACATACTGTCACCAAGTGGGGACAAAGTGGTAAAAAACTTTGGTTTTGAAGGTATTCTCTCTTCAAGATCTCAAGTTCAAAATTCACCTGTGACAAAATACTCCTTCGATGTCTTGGCCTAGGAATGAGGATGGTTACCTTGTTTCAAAAAAAAATATTTATATCATACCATTTTTTAAGCCAAATTTTGAGAATTAATTAAAAACATTGGTAATATGGAATAATTTTTTGAAACACTTTTTAAATTCAAGTTAATTTTGCAATGATGAATAAGAAATTTAATTAATTAAATGATTATACTCTAATTAAAAAGTAATTTAGAGTTAAAATTATATTAATATTACATAAAGAAAATTATATTGAAAATTGATTGGAATTGGCTTACTTGAGTGACCTACTTAACCGACAAACTTTCGGTTAAATATTGTTTTAACCGACACGTATATACTCAAAAACCAATGACTGTCTTTTATTTGGTCGTTATCAGAAGATTGGTTTCGTTTTAGGGGAATTTATGAACTCCTCTAGTTTTGGAGGGTTTATTGGTTTAGTTTGAGATCTTTGTGTTTACTAATTGGTTGTGTTGCTTTGGAAATGCAGGGTTTTGAGGCTGCAAGCTGGGCATAAGTACTGCTTGTTGGGCAGACTTTCATCCGAGGTGGGATGGAACCATTATGATACCATCAAGGTGAGAATTTCATTTGTTTTAATGAATTGCACTGTGATTGTTCTTACGAGTTTATGTTGCTGTTTGGACTGGAAATATGTTTTGGAGATTGGTGGGGTTCAGCTGCAATTGGTATCTTTGGATTCAATTATGGGTGTACCTTTGTGATGTTTGTCTTGTTTAGATATATGCTGATTGTAGTTCTTGGGTGTTATATCTTTGTCATTTTTGTTGCTTATCAATGATTTTCTGTTCACTTATTAGTGATCTCCAACCTTAAGTTTCAATTTCTAGAATTGTTTTGTTTATGCAATTTTCAAAGATGCTTGTTATAAAGCACCTATCACTTGGTTTTGAAAATATCTTAATAGGGGAATGACTTTTCATTGATGAATGAACAAGTACAATAACGCCTATAATTTTAATCAATGGTAACCATGGGTAGCCTAGGACTCAAAATGGGCTTAAGAAACTAAAAGGTCGTTGATCAACTACCTAAAAATTAATTTTCTACGGATTTTTTTGATATCCAAATGTTGTAAAATCAGACAATATGTTCAAACAGATTTTATCAATAGAAAACAAGGGTTATTCTTCCTGTTTGGAATGCCCCAGTGCTATATTTTTGGTCATCTTTCTTTCCTGTTGTTGGGATGGTTAGTTCTTAAGATTGATATCTTATTCCAATGCAGGAGCTTGAGATGAAGAGAAAGGAGAGAGCTCAGGTTGCTTATGAGAGGAAGAAACAGCTAAATAAGCTGAGGATTAAAGCCGAGAAGGTCGCCGACGAGAAGCTTGGTCCTCAACTCGAAGTTATTGATCCTATCAAATACTAGTTAGTGATTTTGATATCAGAAACAGGATATTTTGGTGAATTGAGTTGCTGTTGAATTACTTTCTTCAATTTTGATAATATTGATTTCTTTTGGTAGACATGATGATACATCTTTGTATGCTTCTTAGAATTCTTCAATTTAGTCAAGTTTTTTATAAAATGTTTGATTCCTTGCAGATATGCATTTCATTGTGTCTAAACTCTGTAGTTGATTTCTCTTAAAGCATAAGCTTGTTAAAAATAAAAGCATTTTCTTGTTTCAAATTTTCATGTTTTGTTGATGGGATTTGTGTTTGGTCATACTAGAAAAATAATTACTGGAGCCTTATTATGCAAATATATTTCATTTTTAGACTGATTTAAAGGCTCATCAGGAGCCGTTTTTTGAGAATTTTGTTGACTCAATTTATATGTATATAGTTAGGACTAGCTTATGGTACATGTTTGATCCTATAATATTTTGATGTGAAAGAAATTCATAGAAAATTAATTTATATATATACGTGATTATCTATTTATATAGGCAGGTGACTATTAAAATGCAAACTAGACATATGTTTGATAAAAAATGCAAATTGTAGTAGGGATATCTTTCTTCTTTTCCTAACAAGAGGTTTTATTACTTGTTTGCAATGTCTTCCATGCATGAGTTGCAAGATTATGATTGGTTGTATTGTAGGTTGGGGTTTTGAGGCCATTTTTGGACAAACTCAAACAATAATGAAATAAAAATAAATTATACATATGTATTTACAAATGAGAAAAATTTGGGTGGATTCTAGGCTTCACTTCCTTCCACACATTGATGTGATGTTTTAAGAGTCAATTTTTCTTTTTTTTTTATGAGAGATTTATTTTTATTTTTTGTCTCTTAAAACAGTTGTATGTGTAGTACTCAAATCTAGCTCTTTGCTAATTATATAGGTATGTAGAATATATGGGGAAGATTTTAATGGATAATAATAACATTTTTTTTTTAATTTGACAATTTTATTTTTTATTTGTTTAGTACTTTAATTTGACAATATTAAGTCAGAGATCGGGCCATTGAGTTTTGAGATGATTTATAGATGTATATAATTAAGGAACTTTGTGGTGGATAAGCAAATTTTAACATTTTTATTTTAATTATAGTAAGTTTTTAAAAATATTTCATACATAGTAAAATATTTAATTTTGATTGTTTTTAATCAATTTCCTTTTATGATATTCAATTAGTTTAACTTGATTGAAGCTTTGTGTCACTTGATTGATGACCATTAATTGAGATGACTTTTAGATACACAAATTACATCAACAATTAATTTTAAGATGAAACCTGATATTGATCTAACATGTATGGAAGCCTATTAGAGATGAGAAGACCAATAGTTCATATTCATTGTCAATTGATTTTAACGAATTTCTACTACTTTATAGATGATACATGTCTACTATGCTCACTTTAACAATTATCTTATTTCTTTTTTAGTTCAACAACAATCGAGTGAGAGATTCAAACTCATGATAATTTATTTAGGAACATATACTAAGTCAATTGAACTATTATATTCTTATTTTTTAATTAAAAAACATTTAGGATGAAAATTTGAACAAATATAATCTCTTGATTGTTAGGTTATACATCAAGTCAATAGGAAAAAATAAAAATCTCTTGATTTCTTTTAAGTCAAGAAAACATTCTTATTTAGTTTTTTTTTTTTTTTTTTTTGAATAGAAAAGAAACTAAAAGAATCTTAAAGTTGTAGCTCGTCTCCCACATTAAAACGGAAATCTTTCACCAACTCGCGCAAACAATCTCCACTTTTAAAAGAACTTTTTTTACCCATCAAAACTCAAAGTAGTGACGAATTCACCACCGTTTTGTGTTGAAATTAATAACAAAAAAAAATAAACGGAAGCACTCACGTTTAAAATTCACAACAACATTTAAAAAGATAAATAAATATTCATATAAATAAAAAAGAGAATCGTTACCAAAAATAGTTTAATAAAACTTAATCACTCTTTACTAAAAAAAAAATCAACCACTAAATAAATCATTAAATTATATTCCATTCATAAAAAACAAAAAACCATTGACCTTCCATTTTCCCAATTCATTAACTTTTCATTAAAAAAAAAAAACCATAATTTCCATAAAAAGAAACCCCCACAATACAAACACACATATATATACACGAAAAAACAGTGGTTACACTCCACCAAAAAAGAAAAGAAAAAAAGAAAAAAGAAAAAAAAAACCATTGTATTCTCAATTTTACCTCTTCAAACAAAATTTCTCCCATTTGATTGTTTCATACAAAAACATTCTTAAAAAATCATGTGGATTGTTCATTGGAAGTTTGTCCGGCCTTTTATTGTGATGACGATGACGATGACGATGACGATGATATTTGTACGAGGAATAGAAGAAGTCGAGTCTTACAGAGAAGTGGGAGTGAAGAAATTGCCATGGTGGAATTTGATTGTTGATCAGAGAGGCCATGGAAATTTCTCAACCATTCAAGCTGCAATTGATTCTGTTCCTTCCAATAATAGGTTTTGGGTCTCCATTTCTGTCAATGCTGGTACTTACAGGTAACTTTTTCTTTTTCTTTTTTTAATCTAGAGAGATAAAATTCGAGGTTTGTTTGATAATTATTTAGGTCCCGTTTGATAATCATTTTATTTTTAATCTTTTATTTTTGAAATTTAAGCCTACAACAACTAGTTTAACATAGATTTTTACTTACTTGGATACCTATATTTTAAGAAATCATACTAAAATTTAAAAATAAAAAAAAGTAGTCTCTAAAATCTTGTTTTTTTTTTTGAAATTTAGTCAGTATTTACACACTTTCTTAAAAAAAATGGATGCATGGCAGGAAAGATGAAATACATTGTATGAAAATTGAGTAAAAATGACTTACATTTCAAAAATTAAAAACAAAAAACCAAATGCTATCAAACGAAATCTTAGTTTTTTTGTTTTGTGATTTGCGAAAAATAGTACTTTTATTCTAAGTAATATATTAGGCTAGTTGAATACATATTTTAATTTTGAACAAAATTTTTAAAAGTAAAATATGCTTTTCAAAAGTCAATAATTTTTGCTTGTTGTCTTCATTTCAACACCATTTGGGATTGAGAGTCTCAAACATCTAACCTCTCGATTCTTAGGTCATATATAATGTTACCCTAGCATTGCTCATTTTGGCATTCTATATGAAAAGTAGTCTTTGTCGTACTGATAAAAAATATGAATTATTTTATTCGATAATTAGTTTTGAGATAAAATATGAATTGAGTTGGTTTTGAGATGCATGAGCTGGTTGTATGAGTTTTAATCTTTCCACGAAATTCAAAACAAAAAGAATGGTTGGTTTGATTTTGATTTGAGTTTGGAGAGACATTTTTGTAATGACTTGATTCGATTGATTTGTAAAGAGCATACTATAATGGTATTGTTTTTTTTTCTTTCTATATTATATGAAAACGAATATTAGTAGGGTTTATTTTTGGTGTAGGTCAAGTAGTTTTATTTTTTTAGAGGTCATTTTTGGCATGCTTTATACATATATAGTTTTTTTTTTTTTGAGACAATGAAAGAGAATTTGTTCAATGGTTTTTAGCCTTTTCAAGTTAAAAAATTTGATAGGTTAATTAGGTTTCAATTTTAGCCCAAAATAGAGACGAATTAACTTATTTATTACTTGATTTGCTCTCACAATTCACTATTTGCATCTCTTACATTAAATAACTGAATATGGTAAAATTATTGACTATGTTTTTTTTTTTTTGTTATTTTTGTTATATATTTTTTTTAGAGAGAAGGTGAAAATCCCCTATGATAAGCCATATATAATTCTGAAGGGACAAGGAAAAAAAACAACAAAGGTTGTTTGGGACGACCATCTTACGGTTGCTCAAAGCCCTACTTTCACTTCTTCAGCTGATAATATTGTCGTCAAATCTATCTCTTTTGTGGTAAGTCAAAATAAAACATTCATCCAAACATTAGGGTTTGTTTTTGTGTCTCATAATTAACCATTTTTATTTAGGCAGTCCGTTCGTAAAATGATTGTTTTTTTTTTCTTTTCTATCGATAACTGTATGAGTTAGTTTGCACATTTCGACTAATATCAAGAAAAGTCGTAGAAAATTTACTTTTAAATAGTTTGTCACCTTTTAATTCTTCAAAACTTTCTTGACTACCAAGACTACTTGATGTTGATGATGGTCAAAGGGGTCCAAATTTTTATATCATTGATTTAGCCTATTTCTTTGATCTCTAGTCAATTTAAAAATGGTTTTTTGCTGTTCTAAATCTAATCTTTTTCGTAATTATGAATTAGTTGTTATTGCTCTTAATTGGAGAGCATTTTGTAATCTCGACTCTTAATTTTGCCTTTATAAAATTTTGTATCTTTTTCCAAAAAAAAAATAAAATAATAATGATGATTATTTAAGAACTTGAAAGGACTAGTTTCTTTTCTTTTCTTTTCTTTTTTGAAAATTTGACTAAGACATCAAAGGGAATTGTTTTGAAAACTTAAAAAATAAAAAATAAAAAATAAAATTAAACCTTAAAAAATAGCTATCCAATTAAAGTTAAAAGAAACAAGACTATCAAAAGCCAGTGTTTTTGTTTACCAACGAGAATATAATAGTTCAACCACATAAAGGTGTGATTTGTATGCACAAATGATTAATTAGTTAAATTATATACTTTGGTTCAAGGAAATTTGACTTAGATAAAAAATATATACTTTAATTAGTTAAATTATATACTTAAATTTTACCAAAATATTATTTTTGAAATCAGAATTCGTATAATTATCCATGGAACAATGGAAATCCAAGGGTTCCAGCAGTAGCAGCAATGATCACAGGCGACAAGTCATCTTTCTATAAATGTGGATTCTATGGTGTTCAAGACACATTATGGGACAACCAAGGTCGACATTACTACCATCGTTGTACGATCCAAGGAGCTGTCGACTTCATTTTCGGAAGTGCCCAATCCATTTTTCAGGTACTCGTAATAATGCTAATCGAGGTAGCCGAGCAAATAAGAAAAAATGAGTTTAATCTATAATCGCCATCTACCTAAGTTTTAATAACTTACGTTTAAGATAAACATATATATTTGGTCTTTGGTTTGACAAGCTGCATGACCTTATTGAACACTTTTGGTACTTGTTAGACATGAAGAACTCGTTCGGTAACGATCTCATTTCTTGCTTTTTAGTTCTTGTTTTTTTTTCTTAAATTTTTTAAAATAAGAAATCAAAATGTGTTTGATAACTATTTATTTTTGTTGTTTCTTTTTTTTTTTTTTTTTTTTTATAATTTTTAAAAAGTTAAGACATGTAGTATAGCGAAATATAATATGCATTAAAAAATCATTACAAAATTTTTTCAAAATTTATATATATATA
>JBBMKA010000020.1:5206781-5230940 GCA_037833695.1 Sechiopsis laciniata | reverse complement strand
GCTTTTGTCCTGTAACTAGAAGTAAAGTGACTCATTAGGAAAGGATTCTTTTTAGTTTTGTTTAATTGTAGAAAAGTGTTTTTAATTTATTTTATGTATGTGTCACCTCAGTATTTTTTCGATCAAGAATGTTGAAGTTTTTTAGTATGAAAAGTTGAACATATTATGTCAAGTAAAATATACAATATTTAATTGAACATTTTTAAAATATGCTTTTGTCCTGTAACTAGAAGTAAAGTGACTCATTAGGAAAGGATTCTTTTTAGTTTTGTTTAATTGTAGAAAAGTATTTTTAATTTATTTTATGTATGTGTCACCTCAATATTTTTTCGATCAAGAATGTTGAAGTTTTTTTGTATGAAAAGTTGAACATATTATGTCAAGTAAAATATACAATATTTAATTCAACATTTTAAAAATATTTATAACGATATCTAGGGTGTGTTTGGGGTACCGGTTTGGTTATAAGAGGCGAAAGGTTATGATAAACGGTGAGTTATGATAAACGATAAATTATTATAAATGATGTTTGAGAAGCAAGTTATTATAACTGGGATTATGATAAACGATATTTGAGAGACTAGTTATGTAACAAAAAGTAATATATGTGAGGTTTAAATAAACATGCACGGAGGTTTAGATAAACGGGCACACAGATTTAGGAAACCACCGTTTATAATAAACAATAAGACAAACATCGGTTGAGTTATTATAACCAACTCGACCGTTTACATAAACGGAGCCCAAACACACCCCTAAGGTTGGGTTATTATTCTTCTAAAAATTGGTTATGTAGTGGCATCCTTCGCTTCGCTTTATCACTTCGTCAAATTTTTATTTTCTTGTATAGATGTTTATATTTCATATGAGTTTATGGTATTCATACTTTTTGGGGAAAGGTACTTTCATACTCCTAGGTTGGAGGGTAGTTTTTATTTCATTCATATATTTCAAAATTAAATAATTTTATTTTGATATTTTAATAGCATTTAATTTTAGTATTGTGAGTTTTAAAAAAAAAAAAAAAAAATACTTTACGTCAAAATTAAAATAACTTCTTTATCAATATATTAAAATTTAAAATTTATGTATTCAATATTTTAATCAACATAAACTCTACATAAAAGATACTACTGTTCTCAAACAAGACAAGAGTCAAATATTGATTTTTAAAATCAAATTTGTGACCATGGAGTTTCTATGAATTACCACCAATCAATCATAATTTTAATTCTTTTATTTTTTTTATCATGGTTTTTAAGGCATATCTTTATTTAGGTTTCGGATGGTAAGAGAAAAACATGTTATACTAACCTTAAAATTATGTTAACCTAATAAGGATGTCAAAAAAGGAGGATTCAAAGCATACACCTAGATTTTTTTTAGCACCCTTGCAAACATATTCTTCTTTCTCTCAAATGCAAACATATATAATGTTCCAACCATGTGGAGTGGCCTAGTAGTTCAACGGGGTCTTAGTACTTAAAGTTATGAGTTCAATATATGGTGGTCACCTACCTAAAAATTAATTTTTTACAAATTTTCTTAGCATCCAAATATTGTAAGGTCAGACGGTATGTCTCGTGACATTAGTCGAGGTGTACGAAAGCTGGCCCAAACAGTCACGAATATAAAAAATGTTCCAAGAAAAGTTTATTAAATCTCAAGTGGAAATATTTACCTTAAAATCATTTTTTTGTCTTACATCTATTACAATTAATTTAGATTTGAACTATGCTAAATTGAGCAACGATTAAGATGGTTTGTTTTGGGTAACAGATAACTCTTCCTGTTTGTAATGTTCTAATGTTAGAATTTAAAATTCAATCAAACACCTCACACCTCAGACATTCTCATGCATCTACTTACTTGACTTTAAAAGTTCTAACAACAAAAAACTATCCTCACAAATCAACATGGTTTGTAATCATTCACATGCTTCATCTTAGTATTTTATTTTTTTTATTTTTTTTGAGATGACTCAACATACATAAGATTGCTTAAAGAAAAACATACTTATGTTATGAAGTTGGTACATCCTATTGACATAAATAATAACTTAAAAATGTTATAAACATTTCTACATCCTCAAGATCTCATTTTATTATGCCCCTTCTAAACCCAAGCATACACTATTTGTAGTACATATATTTATGTTTTTATGGCACCTAAGTGCGAAGTCGAGGACAAGACTCACGTCATGCACTAGGTGTGTGCTACGTGGTCGTATTTGACCCATAACAATATGTGCGAAGCAAAAGAAAAATGGGATCTTTAGACAAGAAAAGGGCAAAGCCATTTTTTTACAACAAAATAAAATTTTTTTAAAAAAAAAAACACATGAGAAAAGGAATAAGTGTTTATTGTGGGTCTTTCACTTGAAGGTGAATGGGAAAAAAGAAAAGTAAAGATAAAGATAACACAAAAACCACCAATAATGGTGAGAATAATATTAATTTATTAACTTTTGTTTTCGTGTAGATTTTGGGAATGGGGGGACATGATGGGAGTTTAAGACAGCATACTGAACAAAAACATGGGACAATTCGACCTCTTTTTTGGTTGTGTTCTATTATTATTTTACCACAATTTTTGTTTGAGTTTGTGTGGTGGGCAGTAAGGTTTGTGTCCCTCTATTTTCTTTTTTCATGTGAGTTTCTATTTGCCTTTGAACAAAGTGTGTCGATTGAAGAGACAACTGGATGGACAGATCGAAAATGGCGGAAAAAGTTTATGTTTTTTTATTATATAATATCAAGTGTGTGTTTGTGCTCCAAATAGGAGCTTCAAAAAATGGCCTCCCCATCTTTGATATTTTCATATTTAATATTTTTTACTTTATAGTGAAAGTTATGTGAAAACGACTTTTTTATATTATAAACTTTTGTATTTGAGTTTCAATCTCAACCGTTGTTCATTAGCTTCCATTGTTAGACCCATTTCAATGTTATGGATGCAAGATTCTTATCATAAGTCTATATTTTAACTTAAATTGCATACTTTTTTTACTAATCATATAATCTTATATATACATATACCTAATATTATTCTTAATTTATGTTGGACTGGATTGAACGAGCCAAATTTTGGTCAATGCAAGAATCCACTCAACTCAACGAAAATTATAAATCATAATTCGGATAACTCAAGTTGTTGGTTTTTTGGTACACTCCCACTTTTGAGTATCTTGTTAGCTTGACCTTTCTCTAGGGAGTTATTTGTACCTGGCGTTTAGGAAACACATGAGTGGTTAGCCCTCGGGACTTTAGACCCAACTCATAACAAATCCAATATTTTTGCTTTGGTCGCATGTATTTTCAAACCAAAAACCTTAGTTTCAGATGATAGATATAATCCATTAGCCCAACTATATGAGATGTTTAGTTTGGGTTATCTTTTAATGGTTTTGTAATTAATTTTAAACTATATTAGTTCGATTTCATCTAAAAAGTTCTAAGAAAAATCCATAAACCAACTAAGTCAATAAAATATTAAATTTGTTTCAATACAACACAATTTATGTATCATTTGGCTAAAAGAACCAAAGTTTCAATAACATCTTGTATTATCTAGTAATCAAGAGTTTATGTTTAAAATTTCTCATCTCAAATGTTGTTGAATTTAAAATAATAATAATAATGTATGATTTGGAGTTAGGTTAAAGAAACTTGTAATAAAAATAAAATAATACTTATGACCAAAATAATTATGTTATCAATTCAAAATTTTCATTGAAAATTTTTAAATAAACACTTTATACCAATTTTCCTAAAACCAAAATAAATAAAAGAGCGTGATATATTTTATTTTTTGTTGAAGATTTTCTTTTTTTAGAGTTCTATACTAATTAGATGGGAAATTTGTTGGTCATTTGGCGTACATTATCATTAAATTATTACTGTTGTTGATATTGGAAGATTTAAATTTATAATATCTTAAGCTTTTAACATTTAAACAAAGAAAAGGTATTATTTTTATTATTAATTTTGTGATTTTTTTTCTTTTTTCTTTTTTTTTTTATAAAAAACTCAAGATAAAGATCTATTATATACTCTTTTATGCAAATATTGGCCGCCCAAATCTTTTTCTAACTATAAAATGTATATCAAAGATGGATTTTTAAATTATACGTATGATTTAAAAATCCATTTTTAAATTATACTCCTTAATTATCTTTAATTATTTTTAACATCCTAGAGCTTGACGATAGCTGATCCAAAGTTCCAGAAGTTTTCCCTTTAAGAGTCAACTTTATTTTAAAAATAATTAATTTTCTCTTTCAGTTGCAAATGATAGTGAAATTACATGGGCAATAATAATAGATATCAGTGCTGTAATAACTTAAGAAGAAATGGTTCTAAAAAAAAAAATTTAAGAAGAAATGAAATTATTTTTAACCTATATAATAAAAGTTTGAGTAAAATCAGTATGGGGTAACCAAAAGAAAGTTAGAATTTAATTCTTATAATTTTATAAATTGATTTATAAAATTTGAAAAAAAAATTATGAAAGAATTTAGTAAAAGTTTTCGAAAAACACGAGAACACAAAGAACCCAATCAATCCAACCTAAATTGATGACTTAAGTTGGATTATCAACTTATTTAAGTTGGGTTAGATTTAAATAAATAATTTTTTCATGAATTGGAATGAATTCAAACAAACCTAAAATTTATTTAACTTGATCTGAACTACTTTGAAATTATTACTATTTTATAAAGTAATTATATATTCATATATTAATACTAATTTTATTATTATTTTTTATATATTTTATTCTCTTAAATCCCTTAATATATTTCAAAGATGTGTAATAAATATATATTGAGAAAATATTTATATATCACAACCTAAAAGTTTACCAACCTAAAAATTTGAGTTGACTTGAGTTACTATAACACATCAGGTTAGATGTACTATGAATTTACCAACCTAAAAATTTATTATTTCAATCTAATTCAATCTTTATAAATCTCTAATAGTGACTAACTTTTAATTTTTAAAATAAAATGTACTAAACTCTAACCTAAAAACATTTAAATGGTTTCTAAGAAATCATATTATTTAGAGCACTTTTTTTTTAGAGTAAAAGAGTACTTTTTTTTTCTTTTTTTAATGGAGGTTTATCGTTTAGAGTACTAAAAGTGCAACTGAAGAATCTTATTGTGCATTCTAAAATATCTAGAGATAGTTAAATAAACTTTTTAACAAAAAATAATTGATTAACAGTTAATGCTAGATATTATTCAATTTTTCTTCTGAAGAGACTGTTTTTAATATCAAACCATTTAAGTGTGCTCTTTAATTTATATTTCTTTATCTAAGCACCCATGGGCAGAGCACTAAAAATTGGTCAATGATTTAATTAAGAGTAGACTAATAAAATGACACCTAAACCTTTTAATCACAGTGACTGAAAAGCTTCTAGAATTGGATATGTCAATGAACATTAAATATCTCATCTACATTTACTTCTTTTAGTTTTCTATTTAAGTTTTGTTTTTTATTATTTTTTAATTTAGTATCTTTCAATTTGATCACCTAGCTTTCAGTGTATTGTACATGTTATGATCATGACATTTTCAATTGACTTAGAAATATTATCTTATTTTATCATTGCTGGTGGACATAGTTTACTTTTTATTGATCATAATAGTTAGCTATCATGCCATATATTTATTTCCTTATTGACTTCTAATGCTTAAATTTACTCAATCTCAATCTGTTAGTGATTTTTAACGATAAATAAATAAAACTCTAACTTTTACATTTATAAAATAAATTCTAACGAAAGACATTTGTAATTTAATCACAATTTTTACAAAACTAAAACAACATTCTTTTCCATAATTGTTTAAAAAAAACAATATTCTCCATTACACGAGTAGTTAGCAACGGGAACAAGGTTTCATGTCTCTATAATCTGCAAGGAGTAACATCCTAAATCTTGTTTAATTTTTTTAAAAAAATATATGAGTTAATTCGTGCACATTCCCATAATCTCACGCAACAATTAACTAAAATTAATTAATGTCAACGAGAGTTATAGCTTAGTAACATCAGAATATATCTAATAATTAAGAGGTTATAAATTTGAATTTTTTCATTCTTAGTTGTAGTAGAACACAAAATAATAATAACAATAATAACTAAACTTAATTATCATAAATTGATCTAGTTGTCAAGAAATTTTTAGAGAACATCCAAAAAGTTCAATCCATTATAGTTTTGCCAAGGTAACTTGAAGTATATTAAATCCTAGATAATTGACAACTTTGGCTTAAACTATTTCCCTCCTAGCATTTTATAATCAATACCATGGCATTTTATAGCTATCTTAAATTGGTTTACTGGTAAAAAAGGATTTGGAGGATAACAAGTAAGTTTGTATAGGTTATCTTCACAAAACCAAATGCATTAGACGGTTATCTCATGAGATCGTTATTGATGCAGATAAACTGACTTACACACTCATAAATATTATTAAAAAAAATAGACCTTTTGGAAAATACTAAAAAAACAAACCCATAAAAACGTAAGCCCAAAATGAACGATATCATGTCATTGTAGATGTACAACAAACCAGCTCAAAATTTAGTTAAGTGTGGGGTTGTAAGTTTGATTCCATATTCCTCCCCCATTAGAACAAAGCTGATATTCTTTGTGTGGAACCAGTGATGAAACATTATCCCAGCAAGCACTTGCAAGCTAGGATAATGGCACACCAAGCTCCTCAGCAATTGGCTTTATTGAGTCCTTTTCTCCATTTTTAATCACATCAACCACCACAGCTCCATTGGCACAAGCTTCTACAAAGCATCGATTAGAAAGGTCAAATATACAATAATATGGGCATCCCCAACTATGACATGTGACTCGATTGGTAGGAACAACCGACGACAAAATTAAACTATTGGGATGCAAACAAAGAAATGTAACTCCACATATTGGTTAGATAAAGAGAAGATCATAAGTTTATAAAAGAGGATATCCATTTTTATTGGTATGAAACCTTTTAGATAAAATTAAAAATAAAAATCATAAGAATTTATGTCCAAATGAACAAGATGATATTAATATGGAAATTTCTCAAAGATGTTTAAGAGGGTTTTTATTTCTTTTTCTTTTTTTTTTCAGGGGTGATTGGACGTTTGTTTCTAAAAAAGAAAAACTTTTAATTCATTACAATTAGGAATTGGGAATTTAGACTCATAACCGCTCAATCGACACACTTATATCATCGAGATAGTTCTCATTACTCATTTGTAAAACTCTATTCATTAGGCCCATGATTATCTCTTCATTTTCTCTCCAATAATTTTCAACTTTCTTAAAGAAGTGCTTGAGTTTGTAGCAAAATTCCAATATTTATGTGTGTGTGTGTTTTAAAATATATATATTTCTTTTCAAAACATGACTCGGTAAAAAAAAAAAATACTTTCTGTATTTTTTGAAACCCTAAAATAATAGAAAACAAAGACCCCATAGATGAAAATAATGTTTATAAATTTTTTTTTTTTAAATGGCATATTACTTTTGATTATTAGATCCTACATGATGTCATGGTTACTATACTCTCTTGATATTCATTGGTAGCTCAACAAATACAATCTGCATTTATATGATATGTGCATTTTTTTTAGATAATCACCATGGGCATGTAGAAAGACACATTAGCCAAAATGTAAATTAATCAGACTCCTCCATATGCTAAGTAATTGTTTGAAGAAATTAATGAAGCCTAATATGTATTAATTAATGATTTCCACAAAGAAAAGACAACGTTAGAAGACATCAGTGATGAAAACTCTTGAACACAGGCTGGACATAGAAAGAGGCATTAAAAAAATATATTTTATGAATTCAAAATAGAGAAGAAAATAAAAAAAAAAACTTAAGGAGGTAGATTTGTAAAGTTCGGTCAATCTTGTTGATTTTTATGTTAATTAATTTTACCCATTTTGTTTACTCGTGTATTTTATAATCTTTAGATGATAATAAAGTTTGTGATATTGGCCAGTATTGAAAAGAAAAATAATAATAATAATAATAATAAATAAAAAAAATCTTTGAGGAAGAAAAAAAGTTGCAAAATCATTAATCATTGTCAATATTAAGATTCACAAGTTGTTGATCAAATTTGGTTTCTTCCCCATTTTTTTTCTAATCGATTAAGGGTAGTTTCAACTTTGGGCTCGGCGTCACATATTTTTTAGCCATTTTGATGGGCCCTTTATTGCCAAACTTTTGGGCTTCTAGGGTGGTTATGTGGAGGGCAAACTAGACAAATGTCTAAATCTAGCAAAATAATTAAGAAAATGTCTAAAAGAGCAATATTTAAAAGAGAATTTACCATAACACATTCTACCTCATGTATTATATTTGCAGCACAATTTCTAAAATAATTCATCTATAGCACATTAATTTCTATCATCAACTAGTGATAGAATTCAATTTGGAGTTCTATCACTGACAGAAAACTCAAGCAGTGATCAAATGAATCTATCATTGATTGAATTCTATCACTAATAGAATACAACAAGTGTTATAATTCGATTTGAATTTTTTGCTACAAATGAATTAGCTTTGATTTTGTGCTAGATGGAAATATTTTGTCTTTTTGTATTATACATGCAAAATCCTCTATTTAAAATGTATGTCTGATTTTATTTGTTTTAAATACCAAATTAATGCTTTTAATATATAATAGTCCAAAATATCCTAAGACTAGGTTTTTTTTTTTTTTTTTATAAAAAAATTCTTTAAAACAAGATTTGTTCTAACTACCATGAGAGGGGATATAATTATTTTAAACTAAACAAATTGATATAATATAATAATAATCTTAATTTGAAATTTTGAAAACTGAAGTAGAAAATTACGTTGGCGTTTTTTAAAAAAATATTAAATTTCAAATGTTTTTGTTTCCAAAGATGAAAGATTATTCTACATCTCCCTACATGCTAGTACATTTCCTATTTTCTCCAAAAAAAAATGTTGTGATTTAAAAAAGCATTGCATTAAGATTATACTTGCCTTGCCTGCCAAACCATTAATGCCACTTTTTTGGACTCCAAAGTTTGTATTGGGAGTTGAACGGTCTTTCCGTACATGCAACACCGAAGTCCATTGCTCGGGTGCCTTCTTCATCCTCGTCGAGCTCCTCCATCGTGTCACCTACGTTTTCAACCACCCTGGTTCGCCATTAGTCGTCTCTGTCAAGCTCTTCCATCGTTTCACGTCCGTACTCGGGCATCCTTGTTCTCCATCGGCCATCCGCCTCAACTTAGAGATTCGACCTTCCTCTCGACAACACTTTTAAAAAACTCATTGCGCAGGTGAAATCTAAACTAGCGTAAATAATTCATCAATATTACATTGCACTTGTTTTTAACACGGTGGACCTGCCTGCTAAGTTCAAGATGTACATCTCGGTACGTGTCTAGATTATTTTCGCCAGGATACAGCAGTCACTGTACATCCGCCGGCGAATCCGTCTACTGGACGTCCCAATCATCCTTCAATATTATAACATTTTCTTTGTCGGACTCGTCTTTATATAGTGATATGCTGATGAATTTTGCATTTTCGTATAATTCGAGAATTCCCTCGATCAACGATATATAAAGGGATATGGGGGTGTTGTAACTGATGTCAACCATGGTTGTGTTGTAGTTCGAGTATATATCTCTCTCATCCCAATTACCATTAAACACGATCGTAACTGGTGTAACTTCCATTGGCAATTAAAGGTTGCTCCCTATGCTTGAAAGGTGACACAGAAGATAATGGGATGCCTATGTTGTAATTTGATGAAAATGTCAGAATAAAAAAATGTAGTAATTGTGCAGAATGTCGTGGAAAAGATGAAGTTTGAACCATCTAACTTGGAAAGCAAATTAGCCACCATATTACAACACCTACTACAATGGGACATAGAAACAATCCCTAACGCCACCAAATAACATCTAATATCAACAACAATACTGTTAAACTCAGAACGATCAACCGAAACATCGAAAATAGATTTTATCACCTCTAAAGCATCAGCCTCAACTAAATTAAGGGGAATCATTGGAATATTAGCCTCATAGATGAACTTGAGACCATCTCTGATCGCCAAACCCTCCAAGAACTTTGCAGATAAGTTCCTAATGCCTGCACGCCAGCTAGCATCCTTTGGAATGCCCTGCCAATCACGAACAATCCACCCAATGCCACCTTCCCCAATAGAGGAATTGAAAAAAATATCAATGTTTAACTTCCAACACCTTTTGGACAGAGCCCTCCACTTCTCGACCACACCAACATTCACATCTTGCTTCTTGTTTTTCCCACCTGAAAAAAGAATACCATAAGCATTAATATTCTTGTTGATCAGAGTAAAAAGACACTCATTTCAATTCTATCTCATTTAGACATTTACTTAATTTTTGTCAAAAGTAGATATTTTGTCATTTCCCTTAGGTGAATTAGTACCCTAAAAGTCATGGGAATGGGATGTGATAACTAGAGGTCTATTTTCCCGCGGGCCATACTGATAGCATTTTGATTATTTTTATGGTAGGAATTTAATTCCTTACAACGTTTGAGTTTTAAACAAACTTTATATTATACAAATAATAATAATAAATTAATTATTAAGACCCGTTTCATAATTATTTTATTTTTTGTTTGTTGTTTTAGTTTTTCATTTTTGTTTTTGATTTTTTGTTTTAAAAAATAAAAATCATATGTATTTGATAACTGATTTTAGTTTTATGTTGTTAAAAATTTAAAACCAAAAAACATATTTGATCATTGTTTTTTGTTTTCAAACATCACTTTTTGTTTTGATATCTTTAGCTTTTTACTATTTATTCTTGATTTTTTCATACTTTTTTAAAACAAAAACTTGTTTTTAAAAGCAATTTTTTTTTAGTTTTTAGAATTTCTTTATTATTTTAAAATTTTATAAATCAAAAACTAAAATTAGTTATTAAATAAATCTTTCTTTTTTTAAAAGCAAAAACAAAACCAGACAATAAAAAATGAAATGGTTATTAAACGAGATCTAAGTAGATGGTTAAAGTTCTGACATCATAAATATAAATTCTTAGTTACCAAAAGAGTTAGTGATCTGATAATTTCATTATTTGGTAGTAGTCCAGTTTAATACCATAGTCACGGGTTCAATCCCGAAAATCGATATTTGGTTCTTATTTATTTGAGAACAACCACATCTAAGGTGGGGATTTCATACTCGTGACTTCTTAGTCATTGAGTACACGATTTGTTCTTATATTGCAATATTAGTAGCAAAGAAAAAAATTGAGGCTCTATACAACTCTACGATGTTGTGTTCGCAAATTAATCAATTTTCATTTTTTTTCAATTATACAATTAACAAAACTAAAAATTAGTTAATTGACGTGACAGTTTAAAAATGTAAATATACATTAATTATCAAATGGTCAAAAACCCAAGGTAATTTTATATGTCTTCTAAAAAAAGGGAATTTTATATGTATGGAAGATAAGAAATCAAAATAATATCATCAGAATCATTTTTTTTTTACATATTTCTTAAATAGGAGAAAAATGAGCTGACTTTTATAAAATGATCAAAATGTTACGTTTTAGTTTAATTATTCAATTTTGATCGATAACCTTTAATTTATTGATAATCTTCAATTAATTTATTGATAGATTCAATTAATTCGTCGTTAGATTCAATCAATTCATTAATAACTTTAAATCAGCTTACTCACAAAAAAATAAATAATATAAAATTTTAAAATAAATGAAATCAAAATCTACTCTAAATTAAACGTTTTTTAGAAATGATATAATTAGAATACGTATCCTAAAAATTGATATCATTCCAATTTTCTAGATTTAATTTTTTCCATCCTAAAAATTGTTATAGAAACTAAAAAAAAAAATCATTTTAGATAAAAAAAAAAAAGAAAAAAGTTAAATGAGATACACGTGTGTTGACTGAAATTGGGGAAGAGAGAAGTATTGCTCCGTCCATGGTCGGTGCTCGACACGTGTCGCCGACTCTCTGCTGATTCGGAAGTTTTTTGTTAAACATCTTATCCATTTCTTATTTTTAGTAAACTCTAATTATGTAAAAAAACATTTTTCTATAATAATGTTTAATCTAAAATATATCACAAATATAAATTTAGTAAAGAAAAACATTTGAGTTCAACAATAAAAGGACAACTTTTTAGTACTACAGGAATTGATGAATCAGTATCTATTTGTTCAAAAGATTTTTTTTGAGTATATTATCGATTTTTATTTGTAATTTTTGTCAACAAATCTCTAAATTTTAAATTCACGTTTAATTATATCAATATAAAGTTTTCGGGAGTATTTGTTTGACATATTTAAGTAGGATTTAGCATAAAGAGTTATATTAAAAAGTTATTTTGAGTAGTTAAAAATTGAGAGTTATAACCAAAAACTCGTTTGGACGTAGTTTTTGTATAGATGAGATAGAGTCAAAACCTTATTTTGATATAGATTTAAAATGAGTAGTTATTTTTAGTAGTTAAAAAATAAATAATTAAAAATGAATGGATAAAAACGAATTATTTTGATTGATTTGAAATGAATAATTAAAAATGAGTAGTTATAAATGATTGAATAGTTATAAATGAATGATTAAAAATGAATGGTTAGAAATGAAAGTTATTTTTAAAAGTAAAAATAAGGAGAAATTAGTAAAAGCTCGTTTGGATGTAGGTTTTCGAGGAGGAGTTGATAAATCTTAAAACTAAATCCTACCTAAATATGCTAAACAAACAACGCCTCAGGTGCGTCTTCTTAAAAAACTATCATATCTTTTTTTATTAAACATTTGAATTCTTAAATAATTTTATTAAAAACAAAAATAAAAATAGATTTGTGACTCAAGTGGTCAAACCTTTAAATTCTTTTTTTTTTTTTTTTTATTACAACTCCATCTGGAGTTAGTATGTTCGCCTCTGAGAAGGTAAATGATGGTCAGATTGTGGTATCCGGAGAGCTTTTAGCTGTTACCCTCATAATACTACTGCCTATGAGTGGATTCGATGTGATACTGGGTATGGAGTGGTTAGCTGATAACCACGCTGTAATTGATTACCGCTAGAAAGAAGTCGTGTTCAGTCCACCCGAGAAGAAAAGCTTCAAGTTTCGAGGTGTTAGGAGTGGATACTGTCCATAGATAATTCCAAGAGAGAAAGCCAGTCGTTTGATAGCTCAAGGAGCTTGGGGTTATATAGCCAAGTTGACAGCCAATAGTCGTCCAGTGTTATATGTGGATCACATTCTAGTAGTTCAAGAGTTTGTGGATGTGTTCTTTGAGGAGTTGCTAAGCTTGCCACCATGATGATTGATTTCACTATTGAGCTCGAGCCAACGACTCTCCCTATCTCGAAGGCTCCGTATCGGATGGCGTTAGCTGAGTTAAAAGAGCTGAAGGTTTAGCTGCAAGAGTTGTTGGACAAGGGTTTCATTCGTCCTAGTGTGTCCCCATTTGGAGCCTCAATGTTATTTGTAAAGAAGAATGATGGATCGATGTGCCTTTGCATTGACTACAAGGAGCTAATTAAGGTTATAATAAAAAAAATAAGTATCTGTTACCTCGTATTGACGACTTGTTTGATCAGCTTCAGGGAGCGTTAGTATTCTCCATGATAGACTTGAGATCAGGGTACCATCCGTTAAGAATCAGGGATTTGGATATTCCAAAGACAGCATTCAGGACGAGGTATGGGCATTATGAGTTTGTGGTAATGTCGTTTGGTTTTACCAATTCACCGGCAACATTCATGGACATGATGGATTGAGTGTTCAAACCATTTTTGGATAGCTTTTCATTATGTTCATCCACGACATTTTGGTTTATTCTCGGACTAAGGAAGATCATGCCAATCATTTGAGGTTGGGGTTGACAGCTTTGAGAGAGAACAAATTGTGTGCAAAGTTCTCCAAGTGTGAGTTTTGGCTAGAGCAAGTGGCCTTCTTAGGCCACGTGGTTTCTCGATATGGTATTTCAGTTAATCTCGCCAAAATTGAAGCAGTGAGTTCTTGGGCAGAGCTGACATTAGTCGCAGAGATTCATACCTTTCTAGGTTTGACCGGTTATTACAGATGATTCATTTTAACTTTTCCAAGATAGTGGGACCTATGACTCGATTAGGGTTGTAAGTTTGTCTGGGATAACGCTTGCAAGGAGAGTTTTGCAAAGTTGAAAAAAGTCTTGACTACAACACCAATTTTGACAGTTCTAGATGGGACAGTAGGATTCACAATGTTCAGTGATGCTGACATAAAGGAATAGGGTGTGTTTTGATGCAGCACGGGAAGGTGGTCGTCTATGCTTCCTATCAGTTGAAACCTTATGAGTTGAACTACCCAGTGCACGATTTAGAGTTAGCAATAGTGGTTCATGCGTTGAAGTTCTAGAGGCACTACCTATATGGAGAGAAAATTCAAATATTTACATATCACAAGAGCCTCAAGTATTTCTTCACACAGAAAGAACTGAATATGAGACAGAGGAGATGGTTATAATTAGTTAAGGATTAAGATTGTGAGATCTTGTACTACCCTGGCGAGACCAACATTGTGGCAGATGCGCTTAGCAGAAAAACATCGCACTCGACAACGATGTAAATTGAATGGCCCTTGTTGGTTAGAGATGTGCAGCAAGTTGGTATTGTGTTGACAGTAAACCAGGTTACCGTTAGGGTAGCACAGTTGTCAGTTCAATATCTATCAGATAGAGGATTATTGGGGGTCAGTCACGCCCAGTTGCACGCGTTTCAGCGCCGTCGGTCCCTGTTCGGCAGCCACATCGCGCACGATGCATTTTGTAACAGCTACACCATCTTCCGTGTTTGATTCGATCTGACCGAGTAGTGGGTAAGTGGTTTTTCGAGCCTATTGTTCCTTTTTGGTGTTGGATTGATTAGTTCTACGTTGTTGTTTTGGGTTTTGTGTTTGATTTTGGGTTGTTGTAGTTTGATTTACGGTGTAAACTTCACTGTTATGTTCTGTTCGGATCGCCTTTGAGCCTCGTCAGATTTAGACAGTCGAGTTCGTTGCCAAAATTAGGTAAGTTTCAAGTCAATCTCACTAGGTTGAAGTTAGATAGTTGTTTAAATGAGTTTTTAGTGGCTGATTTTTGTTGGATATGAATTGTTAGGTTGTTGTGTTCGAGCTCTCACTTGTTGGTGATTGTTGGGCTGTTCAATATTGATTTTCAGGTAAGGATTCTCTACCCGGGTTGTGTGGATCCTGCACAGGGCGAAGTTTTGTGTTGTTGATACATGTCGTGTGTGTTATAATGTTTATGTTGCTTGTATGTTGTCCTTCGGAATTATGGGGTCCCAAAGTACTATTTTTCTATGTTATTTATAAATCATGTTTCCTGTAAGCACGCCAGGATTATGGGGTCCTGGTGTGTCAATTGTTTTAAATGCATGTTATGTTGTTCCTTGCTCGGTATGTTCATTGTGATGACATGTTTTGGTTTATAGCTAGTCACGATCTAGTATCCTGCTAAGATGCCAGTTGAGTTGTTGAGCATATTTGGTGATCTGTTAGGACTAGGCTATTAAATCCTCTTGGTATAGAACTGTTTAGTTGTCATCATCTAGAGACTATAGAGAACACAACGTACGTTATTCTCATTGGGTCGATGTCGTTGAGGATTTAATCTCGCACTCGATAGCTGGGGATGTGATGTAACATGATGCCCCCGGCGATGCCTAGTTTATAGACCTTTTAGGTGGACCCTGATCAAAGTGAACGCCGCTATGTTAGGGTCTTAACTTAGGACGATAGGTGTAAACACGCTGACTCGGTGCACTGGTGGGGGCCTCCAAGACCGTGACTCAGTGGACACCTTTCTTCAAGTATTTAGGCATGTCAACCTAGACCAGGTTAGTCTGTGTAGACCTACACCCGACTGGTTTATAGCATCATGCGGTGTATGCGTACACGTACCGAGTGTCAGGTAGATGGCTCACCTGGACCGTTGTCGTCAATACACCAGTAGCTAGATAATTGTGTAACGAACTTCATGACCAACCATATTATCTAGAACAAATAAGTGTCTCAAGGGCCTCATAAGCAAGTCATGTAACGAATCCCATGACCAAGTAAAAGTTAAAAGTGAGATTGAGAATAGATATATATTGCTAGCATGTTAGACTTTACCTTGTGCATTGTACCCCTATTGAGGAGTTCTTACTGAGTATTCTTTTATACTCGCTCTTTCCGTGGTTTTTTCCACCAGGTAATCAGGGATATCATCGAGACGGTTAGCCAGGAGATGCTGAAGTGATCATTGGTGAAGCTTGCTACGTAGTGATTAGTTGATAGGGAAGTTGTCAGTTCCATTTTTCATTGTTGGCATGTTAGCATAAAACTCATGTTATTTATGTTAAAAGGTTGGTTAACCGTTAGGCATGAACGCCTTTTCTTGATTATTTCAGTTATTTAATTATTTCAATTGTTTAATAAACACCTTAGCCAAGGGCTTTCCCATTTATTCATTTATTCGAAATATAACCAACAGGAGCAATTACATAAGAGAAAAATTGAAGTGTGGTTAAAATGTTACAAATGACCATAATTTGTATGTCTGATTCACTATTCAACATCAAATTACCCTAATTTTTGCAATCCATTCCTTGAAAAAATGAACTAAAATATGTGATAAAAATGTTTGGATAAGAATTTGAAAATAAGAATAAGAAAAATGTGATATGAATTGAGAAGATGGAATATGGAAAAGAAAAATAGTGAATGATACTTGATTAACTTAGGAAATATCTATATTTATAATGATAAAAATATCTATATTTATAATGATAAAAAGAGATCAAGTGAATTCTTGTTGTTAAAAATTTAGGAAGATTAAAAACTTGAGAAAAACTATATTAAAATTATAAGTAATTTACTTGAATGTGAATTTCTTAGTGGTGGGTGAAGTTCTGATTAACTTTTTTTTTTGGTAAGTTGAGATTATAAATGTTTTAATAAAGAGAGTTGGAGATAGTGGACATTGGAATTAAGGAAAATAAATGAAATAAAATTAGTGGGATGTGGTGTGGAGGAAGGGAGAGAAATGAAATTAAGGAAAAGAAGGATTTTAAGGTTTCGAGAAAATTATAAAAACGAAAAAGTCAGGATAGATGTGGAATTATAAGAAAATTGAGTTGACAAAATTGTATTTCGTACTTTAAAGTAATATAATATGATAGGATATGATATACTAGATTTAAAAAAGAAAAAAGTATGTTAGATATTTTTTATGTGGACAAAATTTGTAATTTAAATTAATTAATTATACACTTTCCTTATTAAATTCTATATATAGTGTTCCAAAAGATATCTTTATATATATAGAGAGAGAGAAACAATCAGACAGAAATTAGATTATCATCTTGAAATTCTCTTCTTCTCGATCGCTTCATCTGAAAAACCAAAGAAGAAAAACGCAAAACGAAAGCGAAGATGGAGAAAGCAATCAACAGACAGAAGGTTTTGCTGCACCATCTCCGGCCACCGTCTTCCATTCCCGGCCACGACTCTTCCTTATCGGTACGATCGACTCTTGATTTCTCAACTCCTGTTCTCTTTTCGCCTTTTGTTATTCTCTCTCAGATTGATCTATTTCGTAATGGTTGAGGTCTGAATCTGTGATTGTGCTTGATTTGGTTCTGGATTTGTAAGTCTGCCTTGAAATCGATCGATTCGACTTGTGGTTATTATGTGCGATGGTCTGGAATGTTGTAATTACTGTTTGATTTGGGTCGTCTCTGCTATGGATACTTGAGGATTATTGCTATTTTGATCTGTAATATAATCTGTTTTAAGGTTGAGTTTGCGATTTAATGGAGTTTTTTTTTAATAAAACTAGGCGTCGGCTTGTTTGGCTGGGGATAGTGCTGCATACCAAAGGACTTCAGTTTTTGGGGATGATGTAGTGATTGTTGCGTAAGTTGATTTGTTTATCTCTCGCTGGTTCATTGATCTTTGTTTTTTCTTTTTTTTTGTGCGCCTTTTTTTAATTCTCGTGCTTGAGCTTTGGATGGCTATTTAGGGTGTTAAGCTGATGACTCTGAAACAATTGAAATATCTACTTATTTCGAATCTCTATTTTGCTCATTCATTTTCATTAGAGCTTATCGAACTGCACTTTGCAAATCCAAACGTGGTGGCTTCAAGGACACTTACCCTGATGATCTTCTTGCACCTGTTTTGAAGGTTTGTTTCTTGATGGGTTTGTGGACTGATTAACTGTCACACAAATTAATGCAACTTGTTTTTCTTCTTCTTCTTAAAGAGTAATTTTATTCTTTACACATTGTTTATTACTTTCCCTTCGTTGGTTTTATGTAGGCATTGATTGAGAAAACTAATCTCAACCCAGCTGAAGTTGGTGACATTATCGTTGGTAGTGTTTTGGGACCAGGATCCCAACGAGCAAGTGAATCCAGGATGGCTGCATTTTATGCGGGATTCCCTGGTAATTCGTCTTTTCTATTGTAGTGTACAAGCATTTGATATTCGGTTTTTAATCTGACAATCGATTTGTGTTTGTGTTTGGCAGAAACCGTGCCAGTGAGGACTGTTAATAGGCAATGCTCATCTGGGTTGCAGGCTGTTGCAGATGTAGCTGCTGCTATTAGAGCAGGTTTTTATGATATTGGTAAGAAATTCGCGTACTACGTATCACTTATTAGCAAGCCCCTAAAAATTATTGTTTGAAATCCTTTAATCTTTTTAGTATATCATTTGGGAAAAAGATTATTTTTGTCGCTTAGAATGTTTCATAGACGCCAAGAAGTTGACATTTATGCAATTTTTTGTCTAGGCATTGGTGCTGGTTTGGAGTCTATGACTGCCAATCCAATGGCATGGGAAGGATCAGTCAATCCAAAAGTATATTCCCAACCCTTGTTGGTCTACCCTCTTATAAATTCTGTTATGTTTCCAGGTTCATTAAGTTGTCTTCATAACTATTCTATATCTTTTTCTCCAAAAACTATTCTAAATCGGTGCATTGTGGTTGCAACTATTTCTCTGTAACTATACCAGGTGAAGATCTTTGAACAAGCTCAGAATTGCCTGCTTCCTATGGGAATAACCTCCGAAAATGTTGCTCAACGTTTTGGTGTCACTAGAGAGCAACAAGATCAGGCTGCTGTATGTTAAAACAGTTATCGAAATTCTGTTTTTAGTGTTCTTTAGTGGCTCTCTGTAATGATTTTCTTATTTATGTGCTTAGGTTGAGTCTCATAGAAAGGCTGCTGCTGCTACAGCTTCTGGTAGGTTTAAAGATGAGATTATCCCTGTGAGCACCAAGGTATTTAAAACCTTATTATGGTTTTGCCATCATTTTAGACACATGCACATGTTCGAAGCATTTGATTCATCTTTTTGGGCCCTGGTATTTGTTAAATTCAAACAGATCGTTGACCCTAAAACTGGTGAAGAGAAGCCTGTTACAGTCTCTGTTGATGACGGAATTCGGCCCAATGCCTCATTGGCAGATCTGGCGAAGCTGAAGGCTGTATTTAAAAAAGATGGAAGCACCACTGCTGGTATCATTCTTTCAGATAGCATCATACCTATATAAGCAATGTGTCGTTTACTCTTTTTGGACATGTTAAATTGATATTTTGTTGCATTTACTACTGTAGGCAATGCTAGTCAAGTGAGTGATGGTGCTGGGGCTGTACTCCTCATGAAGAGAAGTGTTGCAATGAAGAAGGGACTACCCATTCTAGGTGTCTTTAGGTATGGATATGTGTTTTGGAATTATAGACATAAAGCTTGTTGTGTTTGTATTCCTCGTCGTTTCTAGGATGTCCAGTTTTCCTTTGCTTTAGTGGTATATTTACACGTTGATTTTTCTTGAGAACTTGCTTTTGTTCCAAGAGAAAAGAGCACTTGTTAATTCAAATTGTTTTACGTAAAGTTGTATTTGCTTTTACAATAGGTCCTTGCATCCTTTCCTATTTAGGATTCAACCAAGCTCTACAAATTGAACTTTTATCATGCTTACAAAAGTTTTATTTTCTTAACCAATCTAGGACTTTTGCTGCTGTTGGTGTGGATCCGGCCGTCATGGGCATTGGTCCAGCTGTTGCTATCCCAGCTGCAGTCAAGGCTGCTGGTCTTGAGCTTAACGATATCGATCTTTTTGAGATAAATGAGGTATTATATATTATAAAGGGATTTTGGGGGTTTTAGACAATTGAATACACATCAACTTTTTCATTGAACGACTGTGCAGGCATTCGCATCACAATTTGTGTACTGCCGCAATAAGCTGGAACTTGATCCAGAGAAGATTAACGTTAATGGAGGTGCAATGGCCATCGGACATCCATTGGGTGCAACAGGTATTTTCAAACAGTAGTAGTACATATTACCTTGTACTCATCTACTAAATGTTTGAGATGAGATTATATTGTGGTGGAGAATACTTTTCTAGTTAGTAAAATTCCCTTTTATTAATGCATATATGCGTACATTCATACATACATGTACAAATAGAATCCAAATGTATTGAAATGTATAATATTACTCAAACTACAAGTACAAGATAAATCAAGTAATTCGAGGTATATGACTCTCCCTCAAGTCTTGGAATCATTTAAGCCCTAAACCAAATCACTTGATCCATATTTCCCTCTCTTTTCCCATTCTTTCAATTATAATCAAATACTATTACTAACTTTACTGGACTAATATACCCTTATATACACCATCCTGGGTTGGTCTAGTGGTTAAGAAGACCTTGGAGAACTAAGAGGTTATAGATTCAATCCATGATAGTCACATACTAACATCCAAATGTTGTAGGACTAAACAGCATGTCTCATGAGATGATGAGAATAATTGAGGTGTGGTGGTATGTCTCATAAGATGTTGAGAATAATCGAGGTGTGGTTAAGTTGGTCGGAACGCTCATGGATATAAAAAAAAGAGACTAGTATACTCTTATAATACTCTGATAATATTCCTATCATATTACGTATATCCCAGCTATGAAATGGTCTTCTAGTGCTTTGAAGTTTTTGGGCATTCCACCAATCAATGGGATTGTTCTTTTCTTCATAAAAGACATTAATGCCTAGATAAATGAAAACCAGACCATATGTGAGACCCTGTTAACCATCAGGTTTTTTGTTTTTGAAATTTAAGTTTATTTTTATAAGTTTGTTACGATGTGCTCCATCTTTCCTTATGATAGTAGGTGAATGCTAACCAAATTTCAAAAACAAAAACAAACTTTTGGAAGCTATTTTTTTTGTTTCCAAATTTTTGTTTTTTTAAAATATAGATAAGATGTAGATATCCAATAAGAAAAAATTTATGGTAAGGTAGTAGTTGTAGGCTTAAATTTTAAAAACCAAAAACTAAAAATAAAATGGTTATCAAATGGGAGCTCAATTGTTCTGTTCAACTTAATTATCAAATTTTATTCTACCAAGTGGATTAACATTTAGCATCATATTTGATCTCTGTCTCTTACTGCCTTTCATCTGGAACCTGAACATATTGCAGTAGACCAAAACATGCAAAAATTCAACAACTGTGATGGTCAACTATATTTTAAGATTCTATCAATAGCTTAAGGTTTATATTTGCTTTGCTAACCTGGTTGAAATTTACAGGTGCCCGTTGTGTCGCTACTCTGTTGCACGAGATGAAGCGCCGTGGCAAAGACTGTCGTTTTGGAGTTATTTCGATGTGCATAGGTACTTTTACATGTTTTTATGGTTAAATGCAATCATTGGTTTGGCTTGCCGAGGCTGACAACGTATCGTATGTACCAAAATGCAGGAACGGGAATGGGTGCAGCGGCTGTTTTCGAGAGAGGCGATGCGGCGGATGAGTTGTGCAATGCTCGAAAAGTCGACAACCACAATCTTCTGTCTAAGGATGTCCTATAGAGAAGATTGTCATCCTATACTACACTAAAATGTTCTTATTTGTTCTAATAATTTCTGGAAAGTGATATGATTGTAATACGTTTGAATTCTTCTTTAAGAACATGATCGTGTGTTGTATGGTGAATTAAGTTAATAATGAAGGGATTATTAACTACACTCATCAAACGGATTAAAAAATAAGTTAAGAAATAAATATTGGAGATTTTGTGAAATGTGGATCGCAAGTTTGATTTGTAGCTCAAATACTGAAGAGTTTGTATATTTTTTTCCGATACCTAAAAAAGCAAGGGAAAGTGGAAATTCGAATGGGTTTTGCTCGGACAACCTAATTTATCATCAAGAAAGATCAAGTTATAGAAGAATTTAATTTAATTCAACTTCTCATTTTTATTGCCTAGTGAGTGGGTATAAAAAAATATATGGTCGTATATCATGACTTATTATAACTTATCATGTCGTCATTAGATGATTATTATACATTAATTAGCCATAACTATTCACTTACGCCATCTAATTTTTTGGTTTTTTTTTTTTTTTAATGGAATTTTTATGGTATGTTGGCAATTTATTTGTTTAGTCCATATTTTTGTAATATTTTATCTACATTATGTAGACTTCTTGTAATCCAGTAGAGGACACAATAAGTAGTAAATCTCAAAATTGGATGAATGATCATAAATACAATATTAAACTCTCTTTGTATTGAGTTTTGTTGATTGATATAATTAAATTTACTTATAATTCATTCATTTAGATTTTTTTGGTTGATTGATGATTAAACCTATATCAAAGTAGGAATTATTGAGTTTAAATCCAACATGGTTAGCCCCCGGTAGTCAAAAGTCTTACGAAATTAAAAAGATCGTGAGTTTAATTTATGGTGGTCACTATTAAGAAAGTAATTTTTTTAGTTTTCTTATACCCAAATATTGTAGAGT
Source organism: Sechiopsis laciniata (assembly GCA_037833695.1). Classification (NCBI taxonomy): domain Eukaryota; kingdom Viridiplantae; phylum Streptophyta; class Magnoliopsida; order Cucurbitales; family Cucurbitaceae; genus Sechiopsis; species Sechiopsis laciniata. Next base: position 5,208,048 of record JBBMKA010000020.1, on the reverse strand, counting down.
TAGGTGATATGTCTCAAAAAAATAGTTGAATTGTACGTAAACTGGTTAGAACACTCGCACATTAAAAAATACACACACACATTCGACACATAATCCCGATTAAGAAGTCATGGGTTTGATTTCTCTCATACCAAATATCTCTAAATCAATCTTTACAATAACCATTATCAGTAGTGTTATTTTTGTGGGCATTTTATCTAAATTATGTCAGATTTGCAATACCCATGAAATCATCCCTTTTTTTTCTTTTTTTTTTTATTCTTTTTTAACCAAAGTAGACAAACAAACATGAATATAAAACTAAACTTATTCATATACATGGGTGAATGAGAGGGTTTTTTGTTACAAGAATTTGAAATTGTAATTTCTTAATTATAGAGGATGCCGATTGAACTAAGTTTTGGTAGGCATGGGTGTCTAAAAAGTTAATCGATTTTTTTTTTTTTTTTTAAATAACGTATCATTTTCTTTTTATCTCTTGTCTGAAAAATTTCAGTGAGTGAACATATTATAACAGATGATATATATATATATATATATATTCACATTTAGAGCCAAAAGCTAAATTATATTTTTCGCTCTTTGTATTACTGTCTAATGTCTGTATACTTTTAATTATCATTGCATTAATTCATTAGTCTTAATAAACTTTATCATTTATAGATACTAAAAGAATGTCAAAAATCTACGTTTGTGTCCCATCATTTTTTTTTTTTTTTTTTGTTACAAGCACCATAGTCATTAGATTAATTAATTAATTAAAGTACAAAGACATGAATTTAAAATCCAAATTGCAAGAAAGGTAGTGAGAGAAAAAATACACCTATTGAAAGCCCCTTACCATAATCGTTAGCTCCACTCCATACATACCCACAAACACCTATGCCCGTCTCAAAATTCAAATCCACGAGAGACAATAAGGGATTCTACCTTACAATTCAATTGTAGCTTTAAACTTGAAAACCTTCCAAAAAAACATATCTTGGACACTCCAAGACTTTACTAACAAGTCTGTCTATTAAGAATCTCAAAAGAAATATACTTTAATATATGTATGCTTAATCCTAAGTGAAAGATAAACGAAAATAAAATATGTTTCACAGATTATAAACTCATCTTTGAGAACCATTAAAAAGTTGAATCCCCATCTCTAAAAGATTTGTTGTACTCAAAAGAGAAAAACAATAGACTAGAAGCAAATTACATGGGTAGTTGATGTGTGGTTAATATGATAGTGTACAATATTAATGGTGAGTTCAGTCATATA
>JBBMKA010000020.1:5189751-5202771 GCA_037833695.1 Sechiopsis laciniata | reverse complement strand
ACTTCCGTAAGTACAAAACTTTCTTAAAATAAATTTACACAATCATTTAATTATAGTAAAACAATAATAATAATTATTATTATAATTATAATTATAATTATAAAATAATAAAAAAATGATTAAAAAATGTAGATACTTCAATAGGTACACAACTTTCTTTAAATGAATTTACACAATCATTTAATTATGGTAAAACAAAGATCATTGTAAACACATAAACTTAAAGATTGAGAATATAAATATGAGTGTAATTTGACATAGAACTAAGAAGCGAAAGAAAATAAAATGAATCTAGTATATTTTTTTTTCCAATTTCTATGAAATTATACAAACATACAAAATAATATTTTTAAATGGAAAAATAAAAGTTGATGAAGTTTTCGTTTACTCTAAATTAAAAAAACGTCTTGTAAGAAGTAAGAAATCTTCTCTATACATGCATCATTCATTCCATCTCCTAGTATATTAGAAGCAAGCAAGTGTATGATTTGAAGGCCGAAGAACATTTGTAATGTCATGATCTTGAGATATTTGAAGATTGAAAAGCTTTCGCGAGAACAATGAATAAAGAGAAGAAAACAAAAGAAAAGGTGATCTTAGAATGGGTATTCTAAGATAAAAAAACTCATTTTTATAGGTAGAAGTTAAGGGTTACAAAACCTTCAAATTCCAAAACAATAAAGTTTCTTCTTCATTTCTTAAATTTAAAATTCATATGTTTTATAATGTTATTGAAAATAAGTGGGATAAAACAATAAATTTCTATTCTTCTAATATGATCTAAATATTAGAAGAATAGAAATTTATTGAATGTTCAATGCCAGCATAATTTTAATTAATGAATACATTTTGATTAAGCATGTAATTTAAAATATTAATAAATAATGAAATGATAAGTTGTAAGCAAGTAATTTCATGACATAATCTTCTTTATTTGTTATAATTTTTATGTTGTTTTAGTCAATTAATGCTTAATGAGTATTAATTATCAATATTTAGAATGTCGATAAATTTACTCAAAAAAAAGACAAAAAAGAATGACGATAAATTTGATTCTAATTATAATTATTATAATAATAATAAAAAATATATATATATCTTTATCTTTTTCATTAAAACATACCTGGCAAGAAAATTATAATTTTTGTAAGACAATTTTGAAAAGGAAAAGAAGTATACTTTTAAAAAAACATATATATTATTCTCCATTAAGATATTTGTATGGGAGCAATACTTAGGTAAGGGTGGGTAAGTATTTCCACACACCCTTACAAATTACACTTGTATTAACTAGAAAATTTGAACGTGCATTGTACGAATATCACAAGTGAGTCTCGAACCAGAATTTTGAAGAGAGCATACCTTCATCAAAGCTCAAGTCTTCAACCACTGCACCACCCTTAGGAACATTTAAATTTATATGTTGGTGACTTATATTTTTAATAAATGCGATTTATTTAAATTAATAATATTGAATGAATATTTTTTTAAATTACGTTAATGTTTATACGAATTGTTTCCAATTTTTTGACGCACATAAATATTTCGTATTAATTTGAGTTATATTTTTGCTCAATTTATTTTTAACCTTGTGGATTTTATTAGCACGTAAACATTTAATATTAATTTTTTATTTATATTTTTACACAATTTATTTCCAGCTTTATGAATTTTATTATCTCTCGTTTTTACCTTTAAAGTAATATTATAATCATTCTAAATATTTGAAAAACTTAACTTAATTTAAATGATTAAGAAATATAAATACAAATATTTTGAACCAAAGATTATAATAATCATTATATAATAACAAAAAAAGAACATGATGAATTGTAGGTAGACATTGCAAATACACGATTCCTTAACATAAATTTGTATTTCACTCGATAGTGACAAAATAAAGAGTAATATATAACTCATCAAACCTACAATTGAAGATATTAATATAAATAAAAAAAAATATTGATAAAAATTGTTCCACGTATAGATTCTATTTTATCTAAATGTATCTTGTCAAGTCTCGGAAGTTTTTTACAATTGAAACTATTTAAAAAGGGAACGAAATAATAATTAAAGTAAATAAAGAAATAAAAAAAAGTACCGACTTTCCCCATTTTTTCGAAGTTTAAGAACATGGAAATAAAAAAATAAAAAATAAAAATGTAAAAATATGTTGAAGTTTTCTTTTGGCTTCGAGTTAAAGGATGCATGTAAAATCTATTAGAGAAATCTTCCTCATGACGAATCTATCTAATCGTCTACCACCTTTGCAACTATATGATTCTACTTTTCTCTCGAGTTATCTCAATTCACATGTAATGATTTAAAAGGAAACTGCAGTTGGTAATGAAAAAAATGGTGAGAAACTCTTCTTTTCTTTGAGTACAAGTTGGGAGAAGGGAGTTTACAAATACCAATTTCAAGGACTGAACCTTAACGGTGGAGTGGAAATGGATATTATCAAACCAAATAACCAATCTTGTCACCGACTCATTCGGTGTGAGAAACTCTATTTTTATAGTTGAAGGTGATAAAAAGTTACACTTTTGAAACACTAAACCATTAATATAATTAAGTATGAAAAGTTACAAAACTAATTTTTAAATTCTAAGTCATTAAAATATAATTAAGTATGATTAAAAAAAATCAAATCTTAAGTATTCTAGCAAGTGAAAAGACTCCTATTAAAACTATTATAAATTCTACGTATTAATTACAGATTTATGTGTATACAAAAAAATTAAGACCTAAAGGAGTAAAGGAAGTGACGACTTTAGTTTTATTTATAATTAAAATTGATTTAGAAACAAATGTAGTAAAATATTTTAGCAAGTAAAAAAACTCATGGAAAGCATTATAATTCTACGTATTAATTACAAATTTATGAGCATTATATAAAGAGCTACAGAAAAAAATGCTTAAAAAGGTAAAGGAAACTACGTAGGGATGTTTTTTCAAAAAAAATTAGATAGTGATGTTTTAATTTTATTTGTATGTTTTACATATCATCATTTCAATGTCAATTGAAACATGGAAAACTTTAATGATAGAATAGAAATTAGAAATTAGAAATTAACGTTTACGATGCCGAACGAATCTAATCTCTATGCCCATGGCAACTCAACATTGTCTGTTGCTTTTTGAGACTGTTAGCTATGACAATGTCAATGCCGAGGTAATGGACAAAATCACCAAGAAAAATTATTCAACACTAAAATCTGCGGTTATAGTTCAATCCATTTTCATGAGCATTTTCTTGTACAATTTAATATCCAAAATGTTATAAATTTGAAATTCCTCATGGATATTGTTGAATCAAAAAAAAGAAATTGAACAACTTGTAAAATAGATAGAAAATGAAGAAGTGTTTTTATTTTGTTTAACCAAACAGCAAGCTAATTTACAAATTTAGTTCTTGAATTTTTGAGGTTTTGGTTGATTTGATTTTCGAACTTTAATCAACAATATAAACCAACATTCTTTAACCGTTAGTGCAGACCATAGACGCCAATGACAATAAAAGCCGTTGGGGCATATATAATACATTGACGGCCAATGAAACCGTGTCGGTGTATAAATACTTCTATCGACGTACTTTTATCGCTAACATAGAATGACTACATCGACATCAACAGAGGTCGTTGATGGTTAACCATACACCGACCAAAAGAATATAACCGTCGACAAATACTACTTTGACGATGCCGGCAATGCAGCCGATAGTAACTTTAGTGTTGATACACTTACGGTTTTGGCCATCCGTGATTACCTTCATTTTTTAAGTGAATTTAGTCTTTAGATAAATTAATTGCATAACATTGGTTCATATGATCACTATATTATCTTAAGTGATAAATAACTTATTTATTTTAAACAAGTTTAAGTAAATAAATATCAAAAAGTAAAGTATGCAATATAAGTATTAGAATAACCTAAGTGATCAACATTCATTGGTATAAAGAATAAGCTAAGCATTATAATCTTTCCCTTTAAATTGTTTTTAAACTTAATGCATATCATCATAGCATCACTTATTGACTGATTAGATGGAATGAAGAATCCAAATTTATATAGTCCACCTTCTAATGTCTTCAAAAAGGAGGGAGGAAAACATATTTTACACAAAAGGCCTAATTTGACACATTTTGTAATTGTACCATGACTTCTTTTTCTTCATCATTGGTAGGTCCAAGAAATCCATCTTTTTCTTCAACTATATATATATATATATATTAGTTGGCTTACCAAACAAAGCGAAAACACCAACAAACAGCCTGATGTAAGTTTCTACAGCATAAGCTTTAAAGATCAGAGCTAATAGACCCTTAAAATAGGAGGGTAATTAAATTTGTTCGGTTAGAGTGTCGATCACCAAGAATATTAAAAAAAAAATGGAGAATCAAGTCAACATGCTTCGAATCGATTAACCGATTAAACGTCAATCAATTCAAAACCTTCAACCTGATTTATAAGATAGTGTAGATATCCGTCGCAAAACCAATTGATGAGGAGGAAGTAGTTCACCTTTCTTATATATTGCTATGAGGTTTCTACTCTTTCCGATGTGGCACCCTAACATACCTCGTCAAGATTGTGTCTTTTTTAGACTCACCAATCTTGAATCAATTCTCAATTTCATTTTTGTTGGACCGAATATCTATTTGGACTTAATGGGCTCCGACATCATATTAGATAGTGTAGACATCTATTTCAAAATCAATTAGTGATGAAAGGAATATTACACATTTCTTATATATTGCTATGAAATCTCCTTGTTCTTTCTAATGTGGGATCCTAACACACTTAAGTGGTGTTTCAAATTTATTGGTTGGTTCGAGTATATTCAATCAAGTTTTCTTATACACACACAAACTGAAATCTCCAACCGAACAGGTCCGAACCCGAATCCACAGCTGTTTCGGCCGTTTAAGCTTCCCTGCTTTTTCACCTCTACAAAATATATCATATTTGAGTAGAGAAACAGAGGGCTTTAGATTATATCAATCATATGCCAACTATCAAAGATCACTTAATTAAATCCTAAACAAATGCAAAATCTACGAAATAGATGGGTAACATAACGATTACCGTATTTACTTTGAGCTCTGAAAAGACTTTACATGCTATATACTTATAAATATATGTATGTATGAGGGGGAAATATACATATTACCACTTTTTATATTTAAAAAAATGCAAGAACTATTCAGTTATCCAAAAACGAAACTGCCCACCTGAAATTTCAAGAGGTTGCATTGTCTTCTGGAGCTAGATTACAAGTCAAACCTGGAACATTATCTTCATCGGGCTCGACGGATTCTAAAAGCATCAATACAACTTCCTGCATCGATGGCCGTTGCAAATGAGACAGACTTGTGCACATCAAAGCAATTTTGAGGACAGTCAGCATGTGGGTGACCGTGTCTTGGTCTTGAAGATTTAGTCGCTCGTCTAGCATTCCAGACGACATCGAATGATCTCGCACATAGTTTTTTACCCATGTCACGAGATCACCTCCCTGATCGATTGATTGTACTGGAGTTTTTCCTGTTAGCAGTTCTAGTAAGACTACACCATAGCTGTATATGTCACATTTTTCAGTCACCTTCATGGTGTATGCATATTCTGCAAGAAAATTATGTGAGTCAAGTTTTAGTAATTCTTGGTCAATAGTTATCAATAAAGTTGAGATGGAAAAGAATATTTAGTAAGAGTTGGAATTACCTGGAGCGATGTATCCGTAGGATCCAGCGACTGCAGACATTGATTTTGAATGAGGCATGTCCATGACTTTGGCCAAACCGAAATCGCCAACATGGGCCTCAAAGTTATAATCAAGGAGAATGTTATTGGATTTGATATCACGATGTATGATCCTTGGTTTGCAGCCATGATGTAGATAAGCAAGTCCCTCTGCAGCTCCAATGGCAATTAAAAACCGAGTAGGCCATTCCAAGTTATACGCTGTCCCGTGAAGTAACTCGCCCAAACTACCCCTTTCCATGTACTCGTAGAGAAGAAGATTAGAACCCTGGTGATAGCAATAGCCATATAGTTTAACAATATTGCGATGTCTGATCTTTCCTAATGTCAAAATCTCAGCCCGGAAGCTATTATCGATGTTGCTCCCTTCCCTGTTTGATGCTAACTTCTTGACAGCAATGGTTTGTCCAGATTTCATCACTGCCTTGTATACAGTTCCACAAGCACCTTTTCCCACCACACAGCTCTCATGAAAACTATTCGTGGCTTCAATTAGATCTTGGAAAGCAAAACCTTCCTTAGGCGGGAAGTAAACGTCCGAATCAAGAGACTCTGTTTCCTTGCTTTGCGCCATATCAGGCGAACGTCTCATACAATACAAGATGATTATGATTAGAACAATAGAAACTCCACCGATGGCAGCAGCAATCCCGGTAATGATTCTACCTCGAGGTGCATTTACACTCTCAAAAGATGGAATAGGTGAAGACGACAAGCCTCCATTGCAGTCACCAAGAGGTCCACCACAGAGCCCTTTGTTACCAATGAAGCTACTAGTGGGCATGTTCTGAAGCAAAGGTATCGAAGGGATCGGCCCATGAAGGTCGTTGTAGGAGAAGTTGCAACCCATTAAACTCGAAAGATTGGCAAAGGAGCTGGGTATTTCACCAGTCAAGTGGTTGTTATTAAGCAGGAGACATTCAAGTAGATTCAAATCTCCAAGTTCTTGCGGTATTGTCCCAGTTAGCATATTGAAACTGAGATTCAGAGCAATCTGCAAGCTTTTTAGGGACCCCAACTCCATAGGAATGCTCCCTGAAAATGAATTGCCACCCATTTGCAATTCTGTCAAATGGGAGAGGTTTCTCAATTCTCCAGGTATATTTCCAGAAAACTGATTCTCTGAAACTCTAAGAATTTCCAACTGTAAAAGAGATCCAATCTCTTTCGGCAAAGTATTTTCAAAGTTGTTGTGGCTGAGATCCAACCGTTGGAGAGTCTTGCAGTAGACAATTTCCGGTGGAATTCGCCCGAAAAAAAGATTTGACGAAGCATTGAAAGTCGTCAAACCCACAAGGTTTCCTATCTCATTCGGCAAATTAGATGTAAAGTAGTTGTTTGCAATATGCAACCTTTGCAACTTGTGGCAATTCCTAATTTCTGCTGGAAGCAAACCACTGAACCAATTCTGATCCAACTCAATGGCAGTAAGGTTCACCAAGTTACACAACTCTGATGGAAAGCCGCCAGTTAAACTGTTTCCCACCAAACGAATTTGCAGCAATGATTTGCAGTTCAAGATCCCGGGTGGTATGTTTCCATAAAGCTTATTTGACCCCAAGTTCAAAATGATCAGGTTAGAATGATTTCGACATAGATTGGGAGGTATTCGTCCTGTCAAGAGGTTGTCTGAAAAGTCGACCACCCACAGGGGGCTGTTACGTCCAAGTTCTTGGGGAATGCTTCCACTCAAACTGTTGTCGAAAAGCTGCAATTGAGACAATGCTGGCATATACTGAAACCCGAATGGAATAGACCCAGTAAGGTTGTTGATTGAAAGATCAAGCTTAGACAAGTTACTCAGGCTACTAAATTCATTTGGTATAACACCAGTCAGTTGATTTTGAAACAGGTGCAGTAATTGCAGGCCTTTTATGTTGCTAAGCTCTTTAGGTATCTCACCACTCAAATAGTTCTCTGAGAAATCTACCTCTATCGCCTGGGAAAGGTTCCCGAGCTCCCTCGGAATTGTTCCATTTAACATGTTTCGATATATATACAACTTTTGCAAAGAGATTAAGTTCCCAAATTCCTTGGGTATGGCTCCACCAAGATTATTCTCATACAGAGCAAGAAGAATTAGACTTGAACAATTCCCAAGCTCCTTTGGAAGTTCCCCTTCTAACTGATTCTCCCAAAGAATCAACTGAGTCAAGTTTCTAAGCATGCCAAGCTCCTTTGGTATTTCCCCTTCTAACTGATTTTGAGCAAGACCAAGCATTTCCAAGTTCTCACACTGGCCTATTTCGGCCGGCAAGCTTCCCGTAATTCCATTTTGCCCTGCTCTAAACGACCTCAAGCTCTTGAGATTCCTAAACGAACGAGGCAACGAACCCGTAATGTTGTTGGTATACGCAACAAATTCAAGCAATGATTCCAAATTTCCAATTTCCTTAGGAAAAGAACCATAGAATCCATTATTACATATATTCAACATAACCAAAGAAGTCAGCTTTCCCAGTTCAGATGGGAGTTCCCCATCAAACTTATTGTTGTTCAGAATTAGAAACTTCAAACTCAAACAATTGCCAATCTCTTTCGGTATATGTCCAGTGAATCCATTGAAGGAAAGATTAAGAAAACTCAGGTGGACCAAATTACCGATGCTTGAGCTTAAAGAACCCGAAAGATTCTTCAAGTTCAAGTCAAGAGCATAAACGACTGGTTCGACACCAGAAGTACAGTTCACACCAGTCCATCCGCACGGTGTTTCATCGCTAGAATCCCAATTCCTCAACAAACCAAGAGGATCAGAAATATCATTTTTCAGGTCCAATAGAAGATACCCTTCAGTATTCAATCCATGTGAAGTATTAAACAGAAAAGCTAATAGCAGCAAAACCCCACCAAAAAATTTAGCATCCAAACAATACAACATTTGAACAACCATCCGTCCAACAAGAACTACAACAGTACTTCAATACCTGAAAAGAGGATTCACATTTTAACAATCACAGTCCTTCAAATCATGTTATATTCCAGAAAGAACACAACATGAATCAAAACAAGACAGCCTACAAACAAACAAACAAAGAAACATCCCAAATTTGTATGCAGCAACTCAACTCAAATCAGTTAAATTATCCATTAAAAAGAATCCAAATATAGTTTTCCAAGAAACAAAACAAACACCAAACTGTCGTATTCATCATGACCCAATAAAAATTCCAAGTCTAGCATAGCATCAAGCAAGTCTTATCACAGGAATCAATGAAAATCATATACGACAAATCTAAAGAATAAACAGAAACAACCAACCAAAATAACATCAACAAAAAAAGATTCATAAAGAAAAAGAAGAAAAAAAATACCTCTGAACTAGCTAAAGAAACCATCATCAGTCGCCATAAATGAAGCAATAGAAACTTCAAGTCCAGCACAGCCTCTATTACAATCTAAAGATGAAAAGGTCAAAAAAAGAAAAACGCCCATTAATCAGCAAGAACAGAACAGTCAAACAGAGGCAAAAATTGCAGCTGATCTTTCGGTCTCTTAATACAATCTTATCACAATCAACAGAGAGATTTGAAGTAATTTAGAGAATTAAGTGAAAACCCATGAACAATCAAGTAGAGAAACAAAAAATTGAGGGTGTTTTAAGGGAGATTTGTAATGGTGAATGAAGAAGGAAAAAAAGGGGGAGGATTAAGAAAATGGGTTTGATTAAAAAGAGATTAATTAAGCGGATTGTTGAAGGAAAGGGTCAGATTAATGGCCTGCCGTTTTAAGTAATCCCCGTTACCGAGAAATGTTTGAGTGCAAATGCACATGCCTTTTGTGGGCCCACCTCAAAACCCACTAATTAAATAAATATTATATTTTTAAGGGCCATGTCAAGATCAAACGGCTCACGTTTGCTTACAGTCCAATGACTAATCATTTGCCGTTGAACGAATGTGAATTTGCCAATTGCACTTTCGTGGGACCCACTAAGTTATTGCTTTCTAATTTCATTTTACAATTTTTTATGACTAAATAGTTTTTTGTCCATAAATTGGTAGAGTATTATTCAATATAATTTTACATAAAAAATCTCTAAGTTTTATTTAGGAAAAAATTACAAGTTGGGTGGGGTATAGAGTACTAATTTGAATGTCAAGGAAATCATAGGAAATTAAATTAATTGCTAGCTAGATAACCATCTTAAATTAAACCTATGCCTTTAAACACTCATAGCTTATCTTTGCCCTCTAGATTATTTTACGATGGTTGAATTAAGTTACCATGAGTTTGCTCAAATTCAAGTCACCCTTTTGCATAGCCTATGGCTCACTTGAGATTAATAATTTCTCTTTTATGTTATAATAATATGTACTCTAAATATCATTTCTTCTAACCTCTATTATAATAACACAAACTACAAATGTCATTTACTAAAAATTGATAAGGAATTCAAATTTTTTTATCAAGAATTATTGAATATAAAATTAAAAGTCATTAAATTTAGAGAAATATTTAAGTCATGTTTGGACAATTCTTTGTATAAAAGGTCTCGCTTCAGACACCCCCTTCCCTTAATGAAAAGCCCCCATTCGAGTAGTCTCATAGGTCTGACCAGAGGCTCGATTCCAACCATTCTTTCTAAGGACAACCTCGCTCCTAGTGAAACATCAAAGGCCAGGGTCTCAAAGAGTTCATGATCCAATTCATTCCCTCAAATCGGATGACACAAGCCAAATTAGAATACTAAATATTAATGCCCACATATATGGTCTAATATGGACCACAAACTTTTTTTTCTTTTTTTCTTTTTGTATTTTTTGGATGTCAAATAAAGTAAAAGGTGGTTTATATCAGTGGGCATTATTATTTAGGTCATGTCCGGACATAACCTAAATATTTCACTTAAATTGATTAGACATTTTTTAAGTTTGAAGATTTATTAAATACGAAATTAAAAGTTTTTAAAAAAATTTTATATATAGTAAGCTTTATGGGTCTAAAATAAAATTTATTTTAGGTTTATTAAAAAAAAAAAGTAGTGAGGGAAAAAGCAAACTGTTGGAACACATGTTATGTTTTATTTTTTAGAAGATTGGAATGGAACACATGTAAGTCTTATATTTCCCATTAACTTCAAATCATGTACCCATTAAGAACTTTCTTAGAAGATTTGACTTCTTCCATCCCACTTCCTATTTTCTTTTTCTAATTTTTTTTTTTTCCATTTTCATTTCTATTTTATTTAGAGTTGACTAATTTATATTTATCCACGTCAAAGAAATCGGTGTTCAAGGAAATTTTATTATATTACATTAGCATGAAAAATAAATCGTTATTTGTTTGTCGTAACATCATTTTTATCAATTGTATGAATTTGTAATATATAATTTAATGCGTTAAATTTCCAACTCTAGTTATTGCTGAATTTTAAAATTAAAAAATATTTGATATTTTTTTCATTTTTAACTAGTTTTTTTTCAAAAGAAGACCATTAATTGAATATAATGCACTGTCATTTTAGACGATGATATTTCTCACATTATGGAATGGAAGTTGTTTACAGAGGAATTATATTTGTTTTCAATTCTATATAAGCATCGTAAATTCCTCCTAGTACATATACACAATAATTTATAAACTTATTCCATGAAAATCTTGAATGATTAAAAAATCAATTATAAGTTCATGTAGTAGTTAAGATGATGTTGGAAAACTAATCACCTGTCTAAAAATTATTTTTTTAGCAATCAAATATTGTAACATCAAACCATTATCTCGTGTAAATAGTTAGAGGGTACATAAAGTATCGAGAACAAATATATAAAAAAAGAGAGATTCCAAAAAAAAAAAAGTTACTCAAAAGTTATTTGATGAATCTTTATACATTCCTTCCCTCAAATTAAAATAAATAAATATATACGTCAAGTACAGAAAACCTAAAAAAGATTCAAATAGGCGATTTTTCTATGTTTATTTTCATAAGGCCTTTGGAATCTTAACCTAATTCCAGAAGAGCAAAACACAAGCTTGAACATCCAAGCAATTTAAACAACTGTTTTGCATTTGGAAATTTGGTTTGAACTTCTAAGCAATTTAAACATTTTTTTATTCCGAATTGAAATTTCAGTAATTTTTTTAAAATGAATTTTATTCATTGTATTTTTAAATTCAATACAAATCTTTTATCTTTTTGTTGGTAATATATACATCTTTAACTAGTAAATTTTGTAGTTTAAAAAAAAAAAAAAAAAAAAAAAAAAACTAGAAAATTTTCTTCAAATTTGCTACTAACGTTTAGACTATCTATCTATGAATCAATTTCTTATGGATTTCATTGCATCTCAAAATATTGTGTTGTTATGTCCTTTACAGATATTAGGAGGGGAAGACAAACTCTACATAAAAGGTACTAATACTCTCGAATAAATATGAGAGCTAATTTCCAATTTTTTAAGATTCAAATGATGACCGTGGAGTTAAATTAGATTATAACTAAATCAATACGCGACCGACCTTTTCAATCCAAACATCATATTAAACATTCACACACTTATGAAACTAGATATACTAAAATCCGAAACTTTATCCTATGTATTAATGTACTGTATATATAATTGTTTTGAGATGCTTTACAAATAAATAAATACCGAAAAAGGAAAAAAAAGTAAGAAAAATAGGATGAAGATAAAAAGAAAGTGACATCTTTCTAGAAAGCAATATAAAAATCATGTAACCTCCCTAGTGAAGGCAAAGTGGTAGGCAAAATTAGGATTAAAAGGAGAAGAAAAAAAGTTAGGCTAATCTGACTATATAAGGTTTAGGGTTTAGGATTCAAAAAGAATTATTACTAAATATCTCTTATAAGAGTTAGCATTCAACATCCAAAACAACTGTTCTTTCTTTAAATTTGGGGTGCGTTTGGGGCACCGATTATGTAATTAGAGACGAACGGTTAAGATAAACGGAGGGTTATGATAAACGGTGAGTTACGATAAACAGTGTTTGAGGTGCAGGTTATTGTAAGAGGGGTTATGATAAACGGTGCTTGGGGTGCAGGTTATTGTAAGAAGAGTTATGAAATTTTTTTACAATTTGTTTTAGTTAATTAAATTTAAATTAAAAAAGTTAACAAATAATTAATAATTTTTTTTAAATAAACTTATAATTAATATTGAACATAATAAAAAAAATGAAAAAAATGAAAAAATGATTTTTTTTTCACTTATATATTGATGTCGTTATGTATTAGAAATTATTTTTTTAAGTTAATATTGACCTCAAGTTTTGTTTTCTTTATTCTTCACAAAATCTTTT
>JBBMKA010000020.1:5172265-5189651 GCA_037833695.1 Sechiopsis laciniata | reverse complement strand
AATCTTCTAAATAATGGAATAAAGATGACTTTATATGATTTATTGACAATATATATTTCGGTTTGGATCGGTTTTTAATGGTTTTTGAAAACGAAAATCGGAACCGATCCAATATTTTTCGATTTTTTCAAATTACAAACCGATATTTCCAACTTTGTGCTCAAAAACCGATCCGATTCATTGGATTGGATTGGTTCGGTTCGGTTTTGCCTTGCACCCCTAACTCCTAGATCGTCATTGCCAGATTTAGGGCGCAAATTGAGTTGATTCTTACTTCCAGAGTATTTGTTATGTTTACCATAATCATTGGAGGAGAGAAGATAGATCCTTCAATGGTGAATAGGCCAACTAAAAATAACGACATGAATAGAGATAGTACAAATGTTGAAGATATATATATATATATATATATATATATATATATTTTAATTAAAATAAGAGTAAGATAGACAAATAATTATATGAACATTTGGACTTGGATGTGTCACTTTTATGCTTGCTTTGAAGGAGTGTTAGATAAGATTTAAATGTGGACGTTTCATTTTGTATTCTTACCAAGTTTCTATAATTAAATTAATTATGAACCGATTTGGTAACGTCCTAACTTTTAATTTTCTTAATTTTAGTGTAAAAAATTGTCTTAATTTTAGCTTCTTTAATTTTAGCTTGGACCGTTTAATAAAGATATTTAATTTTCTCTAAAAATAAATAATAATAAAATAAAGATATTTAGTTAATTTTAGATATTATAGGATTTTATCAAATCAATTAATTCTTAAAAGATTTTTCTTAAACTTTTTTTTTCTAAATTCTTTCATTTTTTCATTCCAATTTCTAAGATAACCTATCATAAATAGACGTCTTCATCTGGTTAAGAGTTCACACAACTACATAAATCTTTTCTTTCTTTATTTATACGTACAACAAACCAAACACCCAACCACCATTTTTTCTATTTTATTTTGTGCAAACCAACACTTCTTCTCTCTCATCAATTTCCTCAAATTTTCATCTTGAATCTGTGCCGTTAGAAGGGGTTTTTTGACAAATACAAGATGAATTTAACCGGTGGTGACTTGCTTAACTTCTAACAAGATGCTACCGTCTTGTTTTGAGTGTCATCATTGTCTTTTGCTTGAATTGATTTAATCAGTCAAGTCAAAAACTTGAGAAAAAAAATGATTTAATCAATATATATAACTTGAGAAAATATGTCAAAAACTAAAAATCAAATAGGTCTTATTTATTTTTCTGTTTCTTGTTTTTTATGATAATAAAAAAAACATATTCTATAAAGGCACGTCACTATTAATCAAATACCATATTATTAAAAAAAAAGTTAATCAAATACTATATACAAATATAGTAAGACAATATTAACTTAAGTATTTACGTTGCTGACATATAAGCTAGAGAAGGGTAGTATGAATCTACCATATAAAGGTTGTTTAAGAAAATATTATATAGGCTTTCAAAAAAAAAAAAAAAAATTACTATATCGAGAAATTCACAACGTATCTTATATGGTAAAATAACAAATTTAAAGATTTGTTTAGAAACCAAGTTTTTTCTCATATTTCATCCTTTTTATAAATTTTTTTATAACCCACAAATTAAAAGTTTGAATTTTTTTATCCAACTTGTTAATTTTAAATTAAAAAAAAAAAAACATATATAAGACAATTACAACTAAAATATTTTTTTCTAAATTAAAAACAAAAACTAAGTTAAGACGAAGATACCATAGAAAGGTCGTTGAAGAAAATACCATAACAATATAAGATAATAATTTAAAGATTTGTTATGAAATGTTTTTTCTTTTTTTTTTTTTTTTTTTTTTATATTTTACCTTTTTTTTTATATATTCTTTATTAAAAAAAAAAAACAAAGGCTCAAGTATCAAAAAAAAAAAAAAAAAAAAAAAAGAGACTCTCATCCTGCTAGAAATTAAGTGTTTAAGAAATATATTACAAAATTACAAGATACTACTGATTCTAATACTAAATAATTATAGTATGATATTGCTTTGGTTGGCAATTCAAATACTATAGGTAACTCAATTATCAGCAAAATCAATTCTTCATCTCAAATTAACATTTACTGCAGGAATACTGATTTCTTCTAATTTCAAGTATAAGAAAATTATTTTTGTGTCTCTTATAATCTCTTTCCAAAAATGTTTTTTTTTTTGAAAAGATGAAATTTTGTTATTAATTGGCTGCTAAATCTACATTTCTACACTTCATCCTAGCAAGTACTTTTTCTCTTTTTCTTTTAAAAAAATGAGTTCGTTTTCAACATTTGCACTATCTTTAATAATCTTTTTATTTTTCGTTAGTTTATTTAGTATCGGCGAATCATTGTATGATCCGCAATCAATTACCGTCAAATTAACAAATGCTCTTCAAAATCAAAATTCTATGATGTAAGTGAAAAGGTCTTTGCTTATTTCTTGAAGGCACCAAAAAGTATGATTTTTGTTATCAATGGCCGCCTAAATAAGCATATGAAATCAATGTATCCACAGAGAAATAGACGGTGTTATTAAAATCATCCATTTTCATATATAATAAAATAAAATTCAACACTATTTATGTTTGTCGATATATTTAGAGAATTTCTTGTTGGTAGCAAATGTCAGTATCTCTATTTTAATTTTGACAATTTTGTAAAAATATTTTATACCTTGCAAAATATTTCAATTTTTATCGTTTTCGACCAGTTTCACTCCATTTATTTGATTGAAGTCTTCTCCATTTTTTTTTATAGCAAACAGAAAGTACACTTAGTTATTAAACTGCCTCAGGAACTAAATATTTGGGCTGGGCTATAAGGGGCCTCTATTTTCGGGATTAAGCTTGTTGGGTCTGGGCTCAATTTTATCTTGGCCCACTAGACAAAGTTGGGCTTTGACAATCATTTTTTGAGATTAGCCCATTCTTACATGGCCCTAAACCAAATTAGAGAGAGAAAAAAAAAAGGTTCTATTTTTTAACCCGTGTAAATCTTAATTGGTTTGGTCAAAATTATTGAAATTGTTGCTTTAGCATTTATCAACTATTAGGTCATTGTCAAAAAAAAAAAAAAACCTATTAGGTCAACTCTCGATAATCATTTAGTACTCTTTATTATTAGTATTACTGGGAATTAACAAGAAAATCGACAACTTGATTAATTTGGACTATTCAACTCAAAAGATAAGGATTGGGTTGAATAATATTCTTTGAGTTGGGTTAAGTTAAGATTTGATTATTTTCGTTGGGTTGGATCAGTTCTTGAGTTAACTAATTTTTTTGTCGTTCGACCCAACTTAACTCGAATTAAGAATAGTATTGTATAATATGTGTTTAAAATTAATCTTACCATATTGGAAGGAACATACACAAATAAGATAGATACCTATGATTAAGTATACTATCATGTATTATTTATTTATTTATTTATTTTTACATATTTATGAGTTATGAGTTGACTTTGAGAGATAAATAGTATTTTGACTCTAAAAAAAATCTTTGAGAAAGAAAAAAGATATTAGTACAATTCAATAAAAAAAAAAAAAAAGATTTTGTTTCTAATTTCAATAAAATTAAAGATGCAAAGACTTTTTTTTTTACTACATATGGAGAATCAACAAACTCTACATAGAATGTTCAACTACTCTTAAATAATATGAAAATTAAATACCGATTTCTCGAATCGAATCTATGACCGTAAAGTTGAAATGGATTAACACCGATTAAATAATATAAGTAAAAGATTTCAACTCCCTACTTCTTTATCACTAGTATACACTTTATACTAATGGAGCTGACAATATTATTATTGCAATAAAGTCAACTAAATTAAATGTTGTGGAATTCCTACCAATAGTCTTATCATTCTAATTGCTTATAGGTAATGAAATTAAATATTATCTCCTTCAAATTCTCCTAATCCCACAACTTTTGAATATAGAAAAAAATAATCAACATTGGAATTAATTGTTTCCCACTTTTTTTTGAAAAGTACTGTTTCCCACTTAATCACAAAGTACAGCTTTCTTTGTACCTTGATTGAAATTGATTTTTTTTTTAAAAAAACTTTATTGTGAAATATGAACACTCTAAAACATCCACAAGATACCATGACCATTGACTTTAAAAGAGCTTTAAAAAAAAAAAAAAAAAAAAAAAAAAAAAAAAAAAAAAAAACTAACTTTCAACATCACAATATAAATAGATTACTTCTTCCAATTTCCAACACTTCAAGGTCTAAATTGCAAATAATCTTGAACCATTTTACTAGTTTTTCCTATCTAACCCTTCTTCTAGTTCGGTGTATATAATCACGGATCGAAATCAAATTTTTATTGTAATAAATAATAAACTACAACAAGCTCTTTCTAATTACAACCAGAGATATACAATTTAATTAAATTTGTTTATGTAACATTCTAGAAATCTCTAACTAGTCCTGCAGCACCTTGTTTCGCTAACAAACTATTCAAACATTTACAACTCAAAAATCTCAAGCAGTTTTTGGTATTCCATTACATTTAGTAATCAACAAAACAAAAGTTTACTTTAACCTATATACATATTTAGAAGGGACAAACAACTACAGAAATGGCTAGAATTTAGAAATTGATTAGGTGACTAAACATCTTTAGATTTTAAATTTGTGTCTTTTTTTAATTTCCAAATTTTAATTTGAAAAGTAGTTTACAATTGTATCCCTCCTATATTTTATAAAGTTTATTTTCAATCTATTTTAAATAGATTATTTGTAACTACCTTTTTTTTAATCTAAAACAATCTAACTAATTCTAAAAATGTTAGTCAAACATAATTAAATCAATAATTATAAAATACCATGAAATCAGGGATTTTGAAAATTTATACGTAATTTAGAAATTTTGTTCTTAACGTTCACAAATTTAGCTATACATCCCCTTCGCATAAGTCGTACATACTCTCGTTGGTTGGTATGATTATTGTAAGTCTGGTTAAATTTTAATTAAATAATGGTTGGGAATAGTACCTGAGCTTCAGTTTTATGAGCACCTTAAATATCCGTTTTTGAAGAAGATGAAAAATTCCTTTTGATTATTTCTTCCCATTGAACAACCCCACAAAAACCCTTCACCCATGTATTTGCGATAGATGATATCCCCGCATTGAAAAATTCGGCTGCAAGAGAAGTGCATGCACTTCGTTGGGCTCCGATTCTCAAGACTTCAAAAGGGACCGGCATTGGAGCCACATTTTTGAAGATATAAACGTTTCGGATGTAAGCTTTCAAATCCTTTTTGGTGCTTCGATATTTTTTTTCAATGTAAGCTTCCAAATCTCTTGAATAGCTCTGATTTTTAAAGATATTAACGTCTAAAATCGAATTTTTACTTTATTGGGATTTTGTTTTGTTTTTGTTTGTTTTTTTTTTTTTTTTTTTTTTTTGCATATGTTAGACATGGTTAGCAAGTATTTTATACCTAATAGAATCCCGACTTTGTAGGGATTATATTTTTCTTTATTATTATTTTTTTATTTCGCATATGTTAGACATTGGTTGTACGTATTCTGTGCATATCTTATGTTAGCACTGTTGGCACCTATTATGTACAGAGTATTGACGCATATGTTAGTTACGTTAGTGTTATCACTTGTTTATATTCTGTGAATAACGTCTTTTTTTCGCATAAGTTAGATATTATTGTCACATATTCTGTACATATCATGTAATAATAAAGGTGCATATGTTGGTTACTATTTTCTATGTATATATTTTGTGAATAACGTTGTTTCCTTGATATTTTTTTTTTTTTTTTTTTTTTTTTTTTTTTTTTAGTTTTGCTTCGCAATAGAAACTTTGTCTAGTGATTATTTGTGACTACTTAGTTTTTGTAACTTTGCCTATTGCCTACACATGTATATATAAGACTGAGACTTCATTTATGCTATGCGTTTATCCGTTCTTGCGTTTATCCGTTCTTGTTGTGTTATAGCTGTTAATCCTGTTTGGAATGTGTATATACGTATGAATTGGTTCATTAGAATACATTGTTCGCTTGCCCCCCTTCCCTAAATATGGCCATGTGCCCCCTATCACCCTTGAGCATTTATCCGTTCTTGTTGTGTTATAGCTGTTAATCCTGTTTGGAATGTGTATATACGTGTGAATTGGTTCATTAGAATACATTGTTCGCTTGCCCCCTTCCCTAAATATGGCCATGTGCCCCCTATCACCCTTGACACTGCTTCTGTTTTATGAAATTATGCACTGCATATGTAGTCCCTACAATTTATCAGTATGCGCTATGTTTGTACATCGTGATCAGCGACTTTTACCTGGATCAGGATTGAGTTTTACTAGATAGATGCTGGATTGGAGAATTGTTTGTCGGCAACTTTGATTGAACGTGATTGTTTGTTGGTTCCTGGAAACAAATCATAGTAAAGGAAAATATTAAATGTCATCATTGTCTAATCAATTCCTCATATCATGATCTTTTTTTTTTTTTTAGATTACAACAATTAGGGGTGGGGAGACTCGAACCCAAGACCTTTAGTCATTGGGCATACACTACTGCCACTGAGCAACTGCTCTTGTTGGCCCTCATATCTTGATCTCTAATTCAAGAAAGATATCGGTTTAAGTCTTCCATTCCTTCATCCCTCTTAGAACTGTACAGGTAATAAATCAAGATATTTTATAATTCATTTAAATTTTTTATGTAATAATTGTAATTATTTGAAGAATTCTTTTCAGAATTAAAAATGGAAAACTTTGTCACGAATTATCAATTCATGTAAAATCTAATAATCAAAATATTACTGATTGAAAATTCTTCTTCTCAAAATATTGATAAATTCAAAAAGGAAAAAAATCTACTAATTATTAAATTATATAACATCTCACTACAATTAAAATTTTTTTAGTGTACATTCCAATGCAATGCAATCATATAACTATTTATCTCTTTTTTTCCCTAGAGTATATATGGTTTATTTTCTCCTTTTCATTATTATTTTTAATGAAGTATCAAGATTACAATTTTTTTTTTTTTTTTGTTGAGTTTTTCTTTCTTTCTTTTTTTAAGACAAATTTGTTGTTGAGTTGAAATAAGAATAATAATCGGAATAACTGTGTGATTACTTGGATTTTTTTTTCCTAAGCTCAACAACAATAAAAATAATAGTCGATGATCACTTTGAATTATTAAATCTAAATAGATCAAAGAAAAATATAAATTTATGAGTTGATTTCTTGGCAGCCGTCAAATTTGAACAAGTAATTTTGGGAAATAGAAATATATTTGAGATATGAAGAGACTTTTTTAGGAAATATGGAAACACTGAGACCTGTGCGTCTGAGACACAATATTTATATTTATTATTGTTATGGTTGAGATATTGGTAGGTTTTGACTTTTGACCTAATTAAATTTCTAAAATTTTAAATAATATATTTAAATTTTGCAACTCCGGAATATCATGTCAATTTTAGATTATTTTTTTAATTAAAAAAAACCAATTTCAGATAATTATTAAAAAAAAATTAAGATTAAGATATTATTTTGGTTATTGTATTTTTAGCTTATTCTATTTTGTTTTATGTATTTCATTTAATTTTAGTTATGTAAAATTGATTTTCTTTTATAAAGGTTTTAATGAGTCACTATTAATATTCCTTCGCTACTTCAATTAGTAGTAGAAGACACTATTACTCTAATATGAGAATTAAATATTAATTTTAAAGATCGAACTTATAATCATAGTGTTGAACTGGATTACCAACAAATAATGAAATCACTAGACTATTAACCGCTTTGATAAAAAAAATATATAGTATGATGTCAAATATGTAAAAGTATGTTTATCCTACACATCCATAGATAATTAGGACGATGTTGGGAGAAGAAACTTGAGGTAAAATTCTCATATTTAGTTTAGGGTAGAAAATATTTCTGTCGACTGCACATTCCAACCCCTCACTCCAAATCTCTCATTCCAACAACCTCTCCTTCAAATAAATTTATTCAAACAAATTTTTTCGCCACCCTCTTAAAAAAAACTCCTTTTCCTACAACCCGTTCTCAAACAAAGTTTTTTGACAATCTTCCATACAAACAACTTTATTCCAATAAAATTTTCTTATCATCACCAATTCTAAGTTTCAAACACCTGAATTTTATTTTATTTTTAATTCAATACAATAATGGAAGTGAGAAGATTCAAACCGTAATTTCATGATTACTCAATGATATAATATTTAATTAGAATTATGTTCCTTTTGACTCAAATATCACAATCTAACCCCTCCATTCTTCCACTTCCCCTCTACCTTTCCAAAACCGAACATGTGCTTTAGATTTATAGGTGATTTAGGCACGTGGTTATTAACTTTGATATAATTACAAATTATTGGGAAAATAATATATTTTTCTTGGAAATGGGAACACTACATGAAGAAGGAAGCCCCGGAGAAGAAATTTATTCGTGTTCCAACACATTTTCAGCAAAATTTTTTTTTTTTTTTTTTTTTTTTTTTTTTTTTTTTTTTTTGAGAAAAGCACAAATCATTTTTAAGTTAATTAATTTTTTGCCCCTTTTAAGATAGTTAATTATTGTTTTATTAATTTACACTTTAATAGGAATCTTTGACTACTTATTACTTTTTATGTCAAGTTATTACATATATGTTCATATTTGTGTTAGTTAAAAATTAAACTTTCAATATACGTTGGTACAATATACACAATTAAATCTTTTATAAAAAAAATATATATATATACACAATTAAATCTGAATTTTGCTAACGAGAACATACCAAAGATGATTAATCTAAAAAAACCCAAAATTAAAAGTACTGATAATAATTTCCTTAATTTGTTCAAGAAAACCTTGGTCACGTTTTTAAAAGATGTAACAATGTCATTATAATAATAATTTTTATTTTGAGTAGAACACTATCATTATTCTTAATTCCTGTAATATTGTCTTTTTTTTATTCAACAACTTTTAAGTATAGGAGAATTCAAATATGTGACATTTTGATTAATAAGTTGTACGTGATATTAGTAGATATATTTATGCTCGCCTTGGTAAATATTATCCTCAATTTGTCATAAATTTTAAATAAATTATATATTCACTCACTATAATTCAAAGAAAGTTAAAGTTTAGTATTTATGATTTAAAAAAATTAAAATTAATTCTATAAACACTACATTATCTTTGATGAACATATCCAATCTTCACCTCCAACCTTACCCAGAATGAACTCGTATCACATTCGTCTCGTTGAAAAAATAGAAAGTTTGGAAAACATGACTGTGACTCTTCTATTACATAACGGAAGAATCAATTCTCGCGATGATCGATCCATGTCTTTCCTATGTGCCCGGAAGACCAAGCTTGCTTATCAACCAAAGATGGCTTACTAAAGCTTAAGGTTTTTTTTTTTTTTTTTTTTTTTTTAATGTGATTGCACATTTTTGCCACTAAATCCACTCCATTTCTTGCTTGTTGCACATGTCTGATTCAAATCATTCTTAGGTCCATTTTTATTGACATTCTAGGGCTATTACTATTTTTTTTTAATTGATTCAAATCATTGTAGGTTTTTTTTAGCCACTAAATCCACCATTTTCTTGCCAGCACATGTCTAGTGGTTTTTTGTCAGGTCCATTTTTATCGACATTCTAGTGGATTTTTGTTGAAATTTTTATAATTTAGCCAAGAAAAATTTAAGCAACTATCAAACAATTTCTCAAATTTCTAAAAACAATTTTTTGTAAGAAAATTTACGAGATTAATCCTAGTTACTTTTAAAAAAATTAACAATTATAATTATTGATATTAATAATAATATAATATTATATTAATGAATATTTATAATTTAATATTAAAAATGTATTAATCATTATGAATATAAATATTTTAAAATTTATATGAAATTCTTCCAAAATAAAATAACAATAACGACGTCACGATCCTTCTATATAAATTCCCACACAAATGGGAAATTAGTCCCATACTTTGTTTCTCTCCACAGAGAGACTTTCTTACTTGCTCTGTTTCTTGAGCTTTCAACAATGGCGGCTCAAAATTGCTCAATCACTCTAGCCCAATTATTCGGCCCCAACGTCACAAACTCCGGCGAAGCCGCCAACTTCATCTGCGGCCAATTCTCCGCCTCCGCCACCAACTTCTCCGACACCAAATTCGCCGTGGACACCGTCTACCTCCTCTTCTCCGCCTACCTCGTCTTCTCGATGCAGCTCGGCTTCGCTATGCTCTGCGCTGGCTCCGTCCGCGCCAAAAACACCATGAACATCATGCTCACCAACGTCCTCGACGCCGCGGCCGGTGGCCTATTCTACTATCTATTCGGGTTTGCCTTCGCCTTCGGTACCCCGTCCAACGCCTTCATCGGCCGCCATTTCTTCGGCCTCGAATCGATCCCGGATGGCTCGACACCGACCCCGACCGATTACAGCTTCTTCCTTTATCAATGGGCTTTCGCCATCGCCGCCGCGGGCATCACCAGCGGCTCAATTGCTGAACGAACCCAATTCGTCGCCTATTTAATCTACTCCTCTGTTTTGACCGGTTTTGTTTACCCGGTTGTTTCCCATTGGTTCTGGTCCCCGGACGGTTGGGCCAGCCCGGCTCGATCCAACGGCAATTTATTATTCGGAACTGGCGTCATCGATTTTGCCGGTTCGGGTGTCGTTCACATGGTCGGCGGAATCGCGGGTCTTTGGGGTGCTTTAATAGAAGGCCCGAGAATCGGCCGGTTCGAAAGAACCGGCCGATCCGTCGCGCTTCGAGGCCACAGCGCTTCGTTAGTGGTTCTCGGTACATTCATGCTTTGGTTCGGTTGGTACGGGTTCAACCCCGGTTCGTTTACAAAGATCCTGGTTCCGTATAACTCGGGTAATTTCTACGGCCAGTGGAGCGCCGTCGGCCGGACCGCCGTGACGACGACGCTCGCCGGTTGCACGGCGGCGTTGACGACCCTTTT
This sequence comes from Sechiopsis laciniata, assembly GCA_037833695.1. Classification (NCBI taxonomy): domain Eukaryota; kingdom Viridiplantae; phylum Streptophyta; class Magnoliopsida; order Cucurbitales; family Cucurbitaceae; genus Sechiopsis; species Sechiopsis laciniata. The sequence goes on along the minus strand of JBBMKA010000020.1, from coordinate 5,178,645 downwards.
TGGGAAAAGGATACTTTCTGGTCACTGGAATGTCACCGACGTCTGTAACGGTTTGCTCGGCGGCTTTGCCGCCATAACTTCAGGCTGCTCGGTGGTGGAGCCGTGGGCGGCAGTGATATGTGGGTTTGTGGCGGCGGTGGTGTTGATCAGCTGCAATAAACTGGCGGAGAAGGTAATTAGTTTTATTACAAACTATTTGTTATTTAATTTTCTTATGGTTAATTTGTCGTAAAATAACAAAATGCCAAAAGAAAAAACTAAAAAAAAGTAGAGCTCAATTAATTTCTCATCTCTGATTCTTGTTGAATTAAAAAAGATAAAAAAAAAAAATTGTCTTTTTAATTTTTTGGTTGATAATTTTAGAATTAAATGTTTTTATTGTATAATTTTCATAATTTTCATTTTTTTTCGTTCTTTTTTAGTTTTTTTAATACTTTTTTAAAAAAATTTAATTCAAACCAAAAGTAAAATAATGAGTTCATCAAAATATTAAAATTTAAAATCAATTAAATCATAATTTTTTTAGGACAATTAAATCATTATTTTAGTCTACATACTTTTATCTAATTAATAAATTTATTATATCAAAATTTAAAGTGAATATTATTAAAATGTCAATATGAAAATATTAAAATTTTAAATATACCAAACAAATTGAAGTTAGATCACACATTTACAAATTAAAAATATATTTTTTGCTAAAAAAAAATGAAATTTAAAAGATTAGCTAAATCTAAAAAATAATTATAAATATAGTTACTTTATTAAAAAAAAAAATAGTAAATACAATACTTAATATTAATAAGTATTGTTATCGATGTTAGTAAATATTTATAATATAATTTACTAATATTAATAAGTATTTATAATCTATTATTAAAACGTATTAATAATTATGATGTAAATACTATAAAATTAACCTAAGTTTGTTATTTTTTTTAGTTAGAAAAGTTCATTCATTACGATTTCTCTAAAAAAAATCACAAATTCTTTTGTATTGAATAAAGGTGAAGTACGACGACCCGTTGGAGGCGGCGCAATTGCACGGCGGGTGCGGCGCGTGGGGGATCATTTTCACGGCGTTGTTCGCGACGAAAAAGTACGTAAACGAGGTGTACGGCGGCGACATCGGGCGGCCGCACGGGCTGTTCATGGGGGGCGGGGGGAAGTTGCTGGCTGCGCATTTGATTCAGATTTTGGTGATTGTTGGATGGGTTAGCGTTACAATGGGGCCATTGTTTTATGGACTTCATAAGCTGAAATTGCTGAGAATCTCGCCGGAAGATGAGATGGCAGGGATGGATATGACTAGGCACGGTGGGTTTGCTTACGTGTACCATGATGAGGATGAGTCACCACCCAATGGGGTCCAGATGAGGAAGATTGAGCCAAGGGGAATTAGTCCAGGTGGAAATTAGTCCAGGTGGAAATTAGTCCAGGAGGATGAGTCACCACCCAATGGTTGATTCTCTTCACTACTACATTTTTAATATGTTTTCACTTTTTAGGTAAAAAAGTTTTGGTAAAAAATTTAGTAGTGAAAAGTTGTTTGGATAGTGTTTATGAGAGGTGTTATGGATTGTTTTGTTAATATTTTTTTCTATAAGTAATTCTAGGGTGTTGTAACAAGAATAATACTTGTTGTTGGATAATGAAAAAATGTTATAAATTTGAATCTTTTTTGTTCGTAGAATTCAAAAAGAAAAAGAAGAAAAAAGGAAAATTTACTTTTTTTGTTTTTAAGTTTAGGATCTAGTTTCAATTTGATTAATGTGTTTAAAAATTAAACAATTTTATTTTACCTCTAACCTTTCGATAATACTAACTTTTATTCATTGTGTAGTTTTTAGTTTACTTTTATACTTATTTTTAAAAAAAAAATAAATTAACATAAAAACTGTTGATACCGAAAATGATCTTCTAGGATCAACAATAATATTTGTATTATTGAGAAAAAATGTATGTAAATGACGAAAAGGTAAGCACGTTGGTGTGATGTGAGCCACAAGGCCTCTAATGCTTAAGTTAAAAATAGGTAAGAAAAATAGTAGAACAAGAGGTTTAGAGGGCTAGAGAGGTTATCAGATTCAATTAGAGCTTCCTTCAAATGGTAAGCCTTGGCGTGTTTTATACTAATCGGAGTTGTAATCGTTTTGGACTTGTTTAATGTCCCTCTTTATGGTGCTTAAATGGGTAACGGTTGTAACATTTAACCATTAAGCTCGAGATAAATGCACATGTAACTCTCGGACATTACCCTTTCCCCTTCTCATACGTTTTAGGCAACGACTAGAATCTTAGAGGTGTAATGGTCCAAAGAGGGCCTCGTTAGCCAACTTTCGGGGGTTGGTACCGTCTTGGTCGACCCCTTGGGATTCGATCTTCCTCTCTGGCTACTCCTTAAGTGGTCAATCTTCTTTGACTCCTCCTTTAAGTCTTTTAATTAAGTTTTGCTATTTTACTCGAGTCTGATATATAGCTTAAGCTTAGCCAATATTTTATCCATTAAAAAAAATTAAAATAATTACTTCATCACTATATTAAAATTTAAAATTAGTTCAATCATCCTTTTAGTTAACATTATGTCGATTTTGTTATCTCATAGACTGAAATGTCAAGGATGAAAGTGTTCAATTTTGAAATTTGAGACTAAATTGAAACTAGACCCCAAACAAAACCTAAGGTCTAAAAAAATATTTTTTTTCTCAATTCAATAGATAAGTTGAGTGGTACTACTTTATTTCTTTTTTTACCTCTGCCATGGTTGAAGTTGAAAAAAAATAGTTTCAAAATTGTCTTTTATATATATATATATATATATATATTAATGTTTGAGTCAACTTACACACATCTTGACTATTGAGATATAGTGTCAGACCCTATAATATTTGATGTCAAGAAAATTCTAAGAAATGAAATTTTTGTTAGTAGCCACCATAGATTAAATTTATTGTCTATTAAATATTTAATTCGACTTTTCTTGACCACTTGGCCGAATAGTTACTTTTTGAAATAGTAATAATGATTTGAATAAGAGTTTTTATATCAAATTAAGGTGATTGGAATTAGAGGTTTTGGAGTTAGGGTTTATGATAAATTTGGCGATCAAAAATCATTTTGATACTTATTTCATTAAAACAATGAACAATCGTACTCAAAAAAATAATAATAATAAAAATTTAAAAAAAAAAACAATTACATATCACCAACAAGACTCCTCATAAATGATACATGAGGTTCAACTCAATATCAAATGTTTGGCAAATGATAGAAAAGTAATTTTAAAAATATAAAAAAATTGAGAAAGTATTAAAGTTCACAAGTAGGAGAACTCTTTTTTTTAGTTCACTAATAAGTAAAGGTAGGGGAATTTGAAATCATGAGGCATTAATGGAATTGAGCTATTATTTTTATTGATTGGGAGTGTTAAGGGACGACAAATCTAACCTAGATCTCTACATTAGTATGATATTATTCATTTTAGGCATAAGCTCTCATGGTTCTATTTTTTGGCACTCCCAAAAGGTCTCATACCAATGAAGATGTTTGTCTTCCCTTATAAACTCAAGATCTACCCCTTATTTAACCAATGTGGGATTAATACACCACTTTGTTTGTATTCCCAACAATCTTCCTCTCGAACAAAGTACCGCATGCGAGTGTCCTTGATAGTCATTTTCCGCTTGAGCACACCTTAACTCAAACCTCGAATCCTTTCGAATTACACTTGAGCAAATTGTAAAGCCCAACCACAGATCCACTCGATTTATGTTTGAGCACACAGCAGCTAACCTAGGCAACCATTTCATAAGCACTCCTCACCCGAGCTCTTGTTTCAGAAGCAATCCCACACTGGAGTACACAGATGCTCAATCACGAGCACATTTAGAAGCACTCCCACCGGAGCACATATAAGGCGTCTCAAACACGAATTTTCATCATGACTATTTCATACTCCATATTGAGGCTCTCAAATCTTTGTTTCATACTCGAGGTTCTTCTGATATGGCTAAGTCAAGAGCACAACTTTGATACCACTTGTTAAGGGACGACAAACCCAACCTGGATCTCCACATTTGTATGATATTGTCCACTTTGAGCATTCACCCTCATAACTTTATTTTTGGTTTCACCCAAAATGTCTCATACCAATGGAGATGTTTGTCTTTACTTATAAACCCAAGATCTACTCTTTATTTAACTAATATAGAATTACTACACCACTTTATTTGTATTCTCAATAAAATAAATAAATAAATAAAGTATCGTATTTTTTCATCTTCACCAGACATGGGTATGCATGTATGTGAAACTTTATTAATTATCGCCACGAAAGATGTGTATGCATTTATACACATGGTACAATTTTGTTTTAAATATAACACAAATAACAAAATACATAATGACTAGCTAATCCCTCTTTTTTTTTTTTTATCGAATGGGTCGGTGACGTAGTTGATTATCTTATTTGATGTTAATAAATTTCAACTCTACGGTCACAGGTTTGAGCCCAACAGTAATGCCTTCTAGGGTTTGCTGGTTCTCCTCCCATATATGTATTTTAAAAAAAAGCTAATCCGTCTTTTTCTTTTCTTTTCTTTTCTTTTTTTTTTTGAGATCCTAGCAAATTCCTTTAATAAACCATATAATTACTACCAATGTATTGAATAATTTTTTTTTGCATTATAGAAATGAGAATGCTACTAAGTTAAAGTCTACTAAAATGTTATAGAAATGAGTATAATCAATTGAGAAAGTTTTGGCGTTCAAGTTAGAGTTTGGAGTAGTTAATGATATAGTAGATAAATTATGATTTTTTTTTTTTTTTTTTTAATGAGCATAAAACGTACTTGACTTCTTAAAATAAAACATTGTCCATCTTTAAAAGTTTAAGATATTCTAATTAATGCATAAAATAGTCTAATTAAATTGGAGTCAACTAGCATAGTTTAAATGAAAGATTTTTAGATGACTTAATCGAGCCCTATTTTCTTACATGGTTTATATACAAGCAACAATATGTTGCTTCAATTGCTATAGTTGTATAGGATATTGTGATTGTTATGGAAGATAGTTGTTTTTTTTTCTTCTAAATTTTTAAATGAAAATACTTTGAATCCTCATGAATTAAGGTGAAATTTTAATCATAAAAGATTAGCTCAAATCCTCTTTTATTTTTTATTTTTAAATTCGTGAGTGCTTGAATCGACTTGCATGCACTTAGACTATTCTAACGGAATATGCAGTTTGATTTTATAATATTTAGATGTCAAGAAAATTCTGTTATAAGGTAAATGGTTATTATGGATTGAATCTACAAATTTTTAGTTTCTTATTATCCTTTTGACCATAGAACTATCCATGGTAGTTGAATGATTTCTTTTTTTTTTTTGAATGACTTCTAATTCATAGTAACTATCAATTTACAAATAATTTTTTGACAATTAAATGCAGTAAAGTCAACTTATTATTGGTATGTATTAGATAAAATCTTTCTAAACTTATTTAAACATTGGTGAATATACAAAAATGAAAATATTTTGAGACAATAAAAATTCAGATTATGTCAACATGACCTATCTTTTCATTTTCATATATGGTTCAATCTAGATCATATTTTTTTAGTTTAAATTTTCTATTTTTTTGAATTAAAGAACAATAAAATGTTCCACAAATTAAGTAACATATGCGAGCATTATCATAGTGCATATCAAAATATGACCTAAATTACTTTATTTTGAGACATGCTTACATCATAGTAACGTTAATTTCTTCTCTCTTTTTTTTTTCCTTTTGTTTTGATTTAAAAAAGAAAAAAAAGATTGTTTTCTTTAAAAATAAAAAATAAAATATCAGCATAGTAACATTAATTGATTCAAAATGCTCTCACTATCAATATGACCATGTGGATCGTTTCAATTTGATAAATAAATTAAATCATTTCGCTTAAAAAAGAAATCTTTGAGATAAGAAATACATGGAAGAGATTGTCTACTTTTTTTTTTTTTTTTTGGAGAAATGAGATTGTCTACACTTGATGATAATGCTTTCTTTTAATAGTCATCGGTCAATTTTTTATTTTTTATTTTAAATAAAACCATCATTTTCGACCTACATTTTATTGAATAAAAATCTGAAATTGAATATACTTTATATCAATTTTCTCTCTTTACGCAAGTGCATAACATTCTTTATTAAGTGGATTAGCAACTAAATTATATAACGTGACAGACAATTACACAAATTATAATTGTAATTTAATCTAATATTTATTTTAAAATTTAGGATATGGTTTGTATAAAATATTGCAAAAATCATCGTTGAACTATAATCATGCACCCAACCTTCCATTTAATCAACCTCCTTTAAAATATTAATTT
>JBBMKA010000020.1:5155564-5172165 GCA_037833695.1 Sechiopsis laciniata | reverse complement strand
AGTCAGTACACTAAGCTTAAAGTGCTTCTGATTGGAATGCCTTGAAACCAAAGCCTTATGCTCCTTTTATAGTGCTTAAAGCACACCACTACCTTGCATCTTTTCGATGTGGGACAAATTCACTTCTAATATTTTGCCAAAACCCAACAGAACAAACCTTACATAGAGGATGATCGAACCATGACAATAAAATTGAAATGGACTAATACCACAAAATAAACAACCCACAACCAAAGTTTGGATGTCCATTTTCTCCGTAGGAGACCCGCCCCTAACGGGGCCGTAGGTGAAAAAAAATTTCTCGTTGGCTAAATTGAGCTGGGGATGGAGAATGTATTCTCTATCTCTGTTTCCTTAATCCCGCTCTGTTTATTTTATTTTAATATTTTTTCTTTATTTTATACATTTAATTTTTATATGAAAATATATTTGTGGGTGAAATTAAGTATGTTAATAATTAGGATTATAGTATATTTTATAAGAAAATCTAATTATTTTAAATTATTGTTAAAAAAAATATGTAAAAAATGGAAAAAGAAAAATAATAATTTGAAAAAATTTCCATGCGATCCCGAAGAAAAAAATGGTATTTTTTCTCACGAAGATTATTTTTTGTGGTGAAGACGGTGATGGAGAAGCCATTCTCTGACCTTGCCTCGTGGATATCTCTAACCAAATATTTTTTTTTGTTAAAAAACATACAAATGATCATATTTAAAATTATTTATTTTAATACAAATTTAGAGAAAGTAAATACGCTCACGAAAAATGATTTGAAAAGTATAAAGAAAAAAAAACAACGGATAAGCCGTACAGCCGTCGGCAATGGTGGTGAATGCACGGTAGTCTACAGTGCCAATGGAGTTCATCTCGAGCTATGCTTCGTCTTTGTCCTCACCGCGTTCTGTAATCTTCAACGTCCATCATCGAAATACTCTCAGTGCACGCGCCACCGTCAAGGTACTCCTCCGCCACTTTCTTGAAATCATCGTCGATTTTATTAACCGTCAATAATAATGCACAATCTCATTCCGCCATTGCATGTCTCAGTCGCAGGAATTGCCATGGAATTTTTCTATGATTGGTCTTGGTCGGGAGAGAATTTGGGGCTGTAGACCGAATCGTGTTTTGTTGCATCGGAATCTATGGAGATATCATTCCAGTTTGTCATCTGCGTTTGATTTGATGTCTGTGAGCTATCGTTGTGTCTTCAAATGGAGAAATTGCCAGGTGAATTTTCGAAGAATCAGGAATTCTATGGAGAAATTTAGACAGCGTTTCGCTCGGGTGATGGTCTGTGTGATGCTAGTGATGTCAGTTTCTTCAACTTTTGACGGTAATCCATCAGGTAAGTTTAATTTGCGCATTGTATCGATGTTCAGACTAAATTTCTGAGAACTGAATGTTTTGCGTTCTACTTTTTATGATTAAATGAGCTTTTACAATTCAGGTGCCCTCACTGAAGAGAATCTACTCTTTTTGGAGGCATGGAGGACAATCGACCGTGCTTATATCGACAAGAATTTTAATGGACAAAGTTGGTTTCGTTACAGAGAAAATACATTGAGAAATGAACCCATGAATTCGCGAGAAGAGACATGTATGAACTTTCCTCTTTCTGTTTATTATATATTGTCTGGTAGACCAAATATTTTCATCATGGTGATTTGAAGGCATGAATAAACTGTTCTTAAACCCCCATTTGAGCCTTTGGTCCTATTGATTTTCTTATTGTGATCTTGAGTTATTCATGTGATCTAATGTGAATTTAGCTTTGTGATTTCTCTGCCACTCTTGAAGAGCCAATGTCTATAATTTACATGGTTTTCATGTAATAATTTACAAGTTTGAGATTGAGAGAGCTAAAGAGGTGATGAGTTCAATCCATGGTAGCCACTAATTAGGAATTAATTGCCTTTAAGTTTCTTTGACATCCAAATGTTGTAGGGTTAGGCGGTATGCCACGTGATATTAGTTGAGATGCGCGCAAGCTGGCCGTGATAGTAATGGATACCAAAAAAAAACTTACAAGTTTGAGAAGTATATATAGGTTATTATAAAATCTGAAGATAATACTTTAAACTTAATTCATTAGTTGGAGCGAGAAATATAGAACTTGCTGCAAAGCCCTCACGCAGTTTCATGTATGTGGTTAATGATTTTTTCATTACATCCCATCTAGTACTTCAATTTGGACTTGTTTACTCATCTTCCTAAAATTCTTTCAGATGCTGCAATAAAAAAGATGCTTGCGACTCTTGATGATCCCTTCACTCGATTTCTAGAACCTGAAAAGTTTAAAAGTTTGCAGGTAGGAGATACTACCTTTTGTTTGGTTGTTTCATTTGACTGGTTGGAAAAGAAATTCCACATACGAGTTAGATGTGATATTCACTTATAATCTCCTTCTGGGTTTATTTGAGGAATGCTCTAAAATCTTGAATATCTTCTTTGAAGGCAGTCTGGTACACAAGGTGCTCTTACAGGTGTAGGGCTGTCCATTGGTTATAGCACCATTGTTGATGGACCTTCTGAACTTGTTGTAGTTTCAGCTGCACCAGGGGGACCTGCAGAAAGAGCTGGTATTTCTTCAGGTGATGTTATTCTGGCAATTGATGACACTACTACAGAATCCATGGGTATATATGATGCAGCAGAGCGATTGCAGTTAGTTTCTTTCCTTCCTAAGTTATTATTATTTTGAAACAGTAATATACGTGTTGTCAGTAGATAAATAAATAAAAATTACTAGGTACTTATTTAACTTCAATTCATTTTACTTTGCTTTATTTGGTTACTACATACTGATATCAAAGATATAGACTTCATTTTCATTGTATCAGGTGTTTCATTTAGATAAAGGAAGAATGAAACAAACGTAGTGTTTTGTTTTGTTACTTGATCGTTAGCCATCACAACGAATACTGCAAACTATATAATCAAAAGCACACAAATCATCTATGAATCTATATAGAAACTATTGATGAATAAGGATCCAATTTTCTAACTTGTGTTTAGTTGGTTATAGTTGTTTTCAGAAGTTTTTTGAAGCACAAATTTCTTGGTGACTATTTAGTAATCGTATTTTATTTTACTTTGCCATATAACAAGAGTTATTACAGAGGACCAGAAGGAAGTTCTGTGCAATTGACTGTTCAAAGTGGACCCGGTGTAAAGCATCTAGATTTGGTGTAAGATTGTTTTTTACACTTTTAACATATAGCTGTCGATGATTTGATGCCTAGGGAAAAGTGTGGTTACCCCGGGTATAGTGGAGCGAAGCTCCGATTTCCCGGTTTCAAAAAAAAAAAAAACATATAGCTGTCGATGACTTGATGCCTTCCTCCTTTCAGCACTAGATTAAATTCTTTTGTAAAGCACGGTAGTTTCTTATCAGTGTAGAATACTTCAGTTTGTCATTGGAATTCGTCCCTTTATCTTACATTTTCAACTTGGAGCTGAACTAGGGAACCAAAAGTTCTTTGTCCTTAGACTTAGAGAACCTTCTGGCATCATATAGCTTATTTTTGAATTAAGCTGCACTAAGTCTTCTCTTCTTTCAAATATTCTGAATGTTCCAGAACTAATAGAATCACATCTTCCAGGCGAGAGAAAGTTGCAATAAATCCAGTGAAGTCCAGAATCTGTGAGTTGCCTGGCTCAGGGGACAAATCCTCTAAGATTGGTTACATCAAGCTTACGTCATTCAATCAAAAGGCATCTGGTAAGAAAAATCATTTGTACTTTACAGATAGGGCAAGTATATTGTAGTTTGATACTCAGAAACAAGATATTCTAATAATTAAATGGAAATTTCTTTCATTCATTCAAGCACGTCATTCGAAAGCAGCACTTTGTCTAGGGCTCTGTCTTCTAGTATTCCTAGTCGTCAAGGGATTCCAAGAGGTAACATGCTTATTTTTTATGAGTATTACGTTCTTTGCAGGTGCTGTGAAGGAAGCTATTGATTCCTTAAGGAGTAACCGGGTTAATGCCTTTGTACTCGACCTTCGGGACAATAGGTGATTAGCTTTTACTTTTCATTAGCCAAGTTTGCTCTTTAGCACACCTCTTGAATTATGGTTCTTGTTGCAGTGGTGGTCTTTTTCCTGAAGGAGTTGAGATTGCCAAGATTTGGTACGTGCTATTTGAGTATCATCTGATGCATATCCATGCAAAGCTTCATTAATAATGTATATGACACAATGGATAATCCAAGTATATTGCATTTATAATTTATAGCGTGGCTACAAATTTTACATTAATATAGTACTCGACATAAATGAATTTACAAGTTGATAGAGTCACGTGCTAATTATTTTAAGTTGAACGCTCGTTAAACCCTGCAGCCTGATTTCATATCATCGGTTCTTATTCAGGTTGGACAAAGGTGTTATCGTGTATATTTGTGATAGTCGTGGTGTCAGAGATGTATATGATTCAGATGGAAGTAGCACTATAGCAGCTTCAGAACCCTTAGCTGTGTTGGTAAATTTTTAGCTCTATTCTCTTTCTAAATAAAGGCCCGGTTGAATATCCCATCTGTTTTTTCATCACAATCTCTTTAGTGATTAATCAAAGTTTATTTTTAGCATTTCATTAAGTCACATTTCTTTTCGTGGTTTGAATTTAAAGCTGGATTCTTCCCAAACCAGGCAATATGTGGGAAATGACATGAGTTATCGAGAGTTCTTTGATAATTCGTGGTGATATAGTATTAATATCAATAAAGAACAATAAGGAAATAACAAGATAACTAAAGAACAAAAAACTTGGTGTACTCGAGAGCACCGATGATCTCTCCCTCCTTTAAGGACTAATCCTTATCAAAATAACAAACTTCCCCTTACATTATTTACCCACAATAGGCTCTCTCTGCTCAAATAGCCACCCCACATGGTCTCTAACCGTTGTCCTCTGTGAAACATCACTTTTATTACCTCTTCTGGAATATTCTGTATAGTTAGGGGTCTAACACTTCCATCAATGGATTTCATGCACTTTCTTCATGTATAAAAGATTTCCTTTACATCATTCTATGACATAGAGTTCGCAGCATTTTTAACGTTACTTAATCTAGATTCTCAAAAAGAAAAAAACTTCAGTTAATCTAGTGTATGGAAAAGTGTAAGCCTTTTCTAAACTTTACTCTGGTAATTTTGTTGATACCCTTATATCAGGTGAATAAGGGAACGGCTAGTGCGAGTGAAATACTAGCGGGAGCTTTGAAGGATAACAAGCGTGCTATGTTGTTTGGAGAACCAACTTATGGGAAAGGGTAAGAACTTTTTGCTGGGGCACAAAACATGACATAATATATAAATTCTTAACAAGGATTCACATCTCTCTCTGCAGCAAGATTCAGTCAGTCTTTAAACTGTCTGATGGTTCTGGCTTGGCTGTTACTGTTGCTCGTTACGAGACACCGGCTCACATTGACATCAACAAGGTCTCTCTCTCTTATCCACACCATCACCCGTACACTTTTCAGGAAGTTGAAGTTCTTAACACACCTGGTTGTTCTACAGGTCGGAGTGATTCCAGATCGTCCTCTACCAGCATCCTTCCCCAAGGATGGAGATGGTTTCTGTAGCTGTTTCGAGGACCCTGCCTCTACTTGCAACGTCGACGGGGTACAACTATTCTCAAGATGATGTTGATTTTTTTTTTCTCTTGAATTGGCATTATTTGACTTAGATTGTCAGTTATATCTATTTGTCAACATTCTTTACATTATATAATTCTGTAGGTTTCTGTAATACAAGTCTAGTACGTTTGATTTCTATTTTAATGACACCGGTGATAGGTTGAGATTCTCAATCCAGTCCCTTTTTTCTCTTCCAAGAGATCAACTTAGGATAAACTAAACATCCAACAAATCTTTTTTTGATACTGATGTTTTAAGGTTACATTACATGGTTAAATGAGATGATTAGTCTAAAGAGGTGATGAGTTCAATCTATGGTAGTCATCTATCTATGAATTAATTTTCTACGGGTTTACTTGACATTCAAATGTTATAAGGTTAAACAGTATATCTCATGAAAATAGTTGAAGTATGTGTAAGCTGACCCACCGTGAGATTAGTCTAGACAAGCATAATAGAATTTGAAAACCTGAGATTGTTCTCAAGGCAGACCTTCTGCATTAAATTAAATAAGCTTAGACTATGTTTTGGACTTTTTATTCTATCCTCAACAAGATTAGTATTTGTTGAGGTTTTATGTAACCAAAATAGTGAGTCAAAAGATAGACCAAGTATAGAAGTCTAGAATTATTGATAATATAAAAGAAATACAAGATAAGTCCAGTTTTAATAGGAAGTTAGAACCTCTCAAACCCTATAGATTTCAATCAATATTTGGATACCTTCCTTACTCACCAACCCCCTGTTTATAATTAAAATCCCTAACAAACTGCTTAACTGATTGATCATACATATACCTATATAGTATTCTTAATTCCTCTGAGGGCCAAATCCTATCAATCACCTTGAACTATATAGTATCCTGGTCCTCAAGAACCCAACAATGGAAAACAACCATTAACAATCTCAATAGGTTATCTTGACAACTAAATGTAGTAGGGTTAAGTGGTTGTTCAATGAAATCAACTTGAAGTATGCATAAGCCGGTCTAGACGACACTCACAAATATCAAATCTCAACAGCAAGGGAGTATCATTTTTCATCTCTCTCTAACTCAACTTAGCTCTGTCCATTGATATATAGTTCTGGTGCCAGTTCTGCCCTCATTTCTAATTTCACTACCCTAATATCAACTTCCCATGATTGTTATTCATAACACATCTTTCCCTTGCATTCCTCATTTCCTTTTTCTGCTGTTGCTTCTTCCTCCGGAGTCCTAAACTCTACTCTTCGTACAGTAAAATTGTCTCTTCCTCGTCTTCGTCTTCCCTTCTGATTCCGTGCTTTTGCCTCGTTTCTTGTGGAACGCCATTAGAAAAGCTTTTGCTCGGAGTGAGAGAGGAGATTATGAGTGGCAGGGTCCAGCACTGACCAAGATTGGGTGATGAATTACTAGGCCAAATTTTCAGACAAAGCTGAATTCTCTCCAATTTTCGAGCTTATTGTATATTTAACCATTCCCCACCGCAGGAAGCTGGAAACAGAACTACAACAAACAAGCATGAAAAGTATAAAAATCTGCAAATATTGCTACTGGATTATTACATTACTATTTTATTTAGATATATTTGATATGTTGATGTCACTAAGATGTTCCCAGTGGAATAATTGAATTTTGTATCACTAGACTGGCTTCACTAACATTTTGAGTTTTGATTTCTTAAAATTATACTAGTTTTCTTAACATGTACTCTTAATATAGTAATAGTATAACTTATAGAATTGATTCTGTTCATGTAAGGTTGTACTTCTTTTTATCTTTCATAACCAAATGTTTGAATTCTTAATTAAATTCCTAAAATATAAATGATTTTTTAAAATTATATTTTAGATTTTAGAACTTGACTTTGTTCTAGATGAAAAATAAATACATTTATGACTGTTCTTATAAAACATTACTATAATAGATCAATTTTTATTGATGAATAAATTTTATGTTTGATAGGTTCTTTAAATTTTCAATTTCATGCTAATAGGTTTTTAAACTTTCAATTTTGTGTCTCGTAAATCTTTTATACATTTCACATATAAAATTTTAAAAAAATAAAATAAAATAATAAAACCAGTTTTCATTAGATACAAAATATAGGTTCCACACTTCTACCTCAAATGTCCTTGAATTAAAAAAGTAAAAAATTTAATGATATTATCTAATATATCAATTAATTTTTAAAAATTTTGAATTTGTCATAAATCTATTAGACACCACTAAAACTCCAATATTATTAACTTTTGGAAACATATTTGATGCAAAATAAAATTAATAAAATTTCTTTCACATTTGAAAGCTCGACCAAAGATGCAAACACATAACTATTTAATTCTCATTTTTTATTTTTGAAATTTAAGGTTATATTTACTAAAATCTATATACATGGTTCCATGTTCTCTTAAACAAATGTATAAATTATAACTTTTTTTTTTGTTTGAGTACAATTATAACCAAATTTTATAAACTAAAATAAATATTTGATTTTTTAAAATTTGGTTTGATTCTTGCTTCAAAAAAAAATGGTTTGATTTTTTAAAAATTCAAGTAAAATGTAAATATCAAAATAATAAAATCTCAAAAAAAAAAAATCAAAATAATAAAAACCATGAGGTTGGATTAATAGTAGGCTTAAATTTAAAATTTCAAAATTTCAAAATAAAAAATAAAAAATAAAAAAACAAAGGTTAATCAAACAATAACTAAATCGGTTTAATTCGAAATCATAAAAAAAAATAATAATAGATTTTGAATTAAACCGATTTGATAAAGAGCATACAGCCCAAAGCGCCATTATCAATTTGCGAGAGCTCTAACCCTTTCTCACTCAGACTCGAAGGCGAAGCAAGAACGATTAGGTAAGAATCTTGAACGACTTCAACTTTTTCGCCTGAATTTCCTTGTTTCTTTTGATTCAGTTTGTTTCGTCTCGTTCAAAATTCCTCTTCCGATAAGTTACAAATCAAAAGATGTTCATGTTTCATCGAAGAAACCCCCCTGCCCCTTCGATTTTGTTCGTATTCCAATCATTCATGATCTAGAACCCTAATTGTTTCGATTGCAGGAGCGAAATCAGGAATGAGGCCTACACCGATGGAATTCTTTGCGGAGTTGGAAGAGGCGGGATCCACGGTCGCGATGGACGTGGATGATGTCGATCCACTCGAGATTTTAGGCGAGGGAGTCATCTCAGCTGAGAACAAGCTCGCCGACGCCGATTTCTTTAACTCTTTCGAGGACGATTTTGATGACTCCGACATCAACTGAAATTCATACAAAGAAGTAAATTTACTGAATCGTATGTTTATTGCTTTTGTTGTTGAAATAAGATGATAGATGCTAGTACTACTGTGTTTTAGGGATTTTACGCTTCTGTTTTTTTTTTTTTTTTTGGGGTGATAAATTGAGAATTTTACATTGATTACTTTTGAGCACTTGATTGATTCTTCCATATTTGTTCTTGCCTCTCAAGCATGATGGTCAACCGTGTAATCTTTTTCATTAGTTGCTATCGAAACTAATGAGGTGCTTATGCAGCAGAATACCATAGGTCAGGGCGAATATCCTTCCCATCATAACTGCTTGGTTGAAAAATCTTGCTGCTCGTTAAAAAGTTGTAAGTTTTTTCCTACTTTGTTTTCTTGTTCGATTTTTTTTTTTTTTTTGGAAACTGAGGTCGGGAGACATTGAAGAAATGGAGACATGAGAGGTGTTTACAAATCAATGTCACATGTGAATCTTGAACCTGAGACCTTGAGCAAAGCACACCTTCAAAGCTCCAAGCCTTCGACCACTACGCCACTCCTTGGAGACATGTTTTCTTGTTTGTTTTTATTTATTGTTTTTTTTTTTTTTTATAAGAAACAATTTCATTATAATATGAAATTATAAGAAGAGGGAACCCCAGAGGACTACAAAAGGGATCTCAAACTATTTAAGATGGAAATGACACCTTAGTGAGGAGAGATAAAGAAGATTGTTTGCTAGTAATATTATCAATGGTCGATTGCAAGTTGATGATTTGTCTTGAAAGATAGGAGGAGGGTTCCTTTCAATCCAAATATTCCAACAAAAAGCTTGGATGAAGTTGGCCTACAGTTGCTCTTGTTCGTTTTTTAATGGGTGGATGAAGTTGTCACATAGTAGCTTTGTTTCCTTTTTGAATGGGTAGCCACTGAGAGTAGGGACACCCCTTGGCAGTGCAAAGTTTTATGAGAAGCAGTTTCTAATATAGTCCCAAAAATGAAGTAGAAGAAAGTAACAAGCAGATGAGCTTGAGATTCTGAGTTATTTTTGCAAATGACACCCTAGTGAGGAGAGATAGACATATGAGGTAGTCTCAATTGCAATGTTTCATGGGTACTAATGGCTCCCCATACAATAACTCCCAAATGAAGAATTTAATCTTCTTGGGGTACTTGTCTTTCCATATGGCTTCATAAATGGACAGATTAGGTTTCATGTGAGACAAAGAGAGCTCCCTCAATAAGGATTGAAGAGAGAATAGGCCACTAGGATCCGGTTTCCAAATACAAAGGTCTTCACCAAATGGATAAAGGCATATTGCTGAGGAAATGAAACAGTGAGCCAAATTCAGTAATTTGTTCACCTTTAAGGTGCCTCAATCCCATCAGTAGCTAAGGTCTATTTCTACATTTATTAATGTAATTGATAGATGAATCTCACTAGACTGTTAAGAGTAGATCAAGTTAGAAAGGAAGAGATTTGTTTATTGGTTTATGGGGATTCTCTCTCTCTCTCTCTCTCTCTCTCTCTCTCTCTCTATACTACCTTGGCCATTAGGGGAAAAGTATGAAGGATTCAGAACATCAAAATGAGTGCATCATTGTGTCATATTCACATCATTTCCTTTCAGAATTATCTTGTAAGTGGTAGGTTTCTTAATAATGGTAAACCATATGGTTAATTCTTGAACGAGTTGTTCCCAGTTATTATCTTCTGACGTACATAGAATTTTTCCTACATTTTGGAATAACCCCATTAGGCATTAACAATAGGTTTGCTTTAACCCACCCCAATAAAAAATTGAAATAGAATTGTTGATAGGTTTCCTGTGCACCCCCTCTGTTTTTCTTGAATGGAATCAAGTAGATAGAGGTTGAATGCATTGTGTTTTGTTTAAAGCAAGTTGAATGCAGATCATGGTAAATGAATTCTCATCCTCTAACCTCAAGTTAGCTTGGCAAAAGGAGCATAGCTTCGGTGGAATACCCCCTTTAACTAAGGTTACGAGTTCAAATCGTTCAAATCTTTCCGCCTCCAAATATTGTTGAATTATTATTACTAGCAGTATGTATGCCTGTTGATGATTCCACTTGGTTTGTCTTGGGAAGTTATTGCTTTTTTTTTTTGGAAAGTTTATTTTATCTCTCTATTTCTAGAGTTAAGAATCCAGCATTTGGATGTCTAAAACCAATTGGTATTTAATTTTTTATTGCGTTCACCATTGTAATATAATGTTCCAACAACCACCTAGGTTGGAGAGCAGGCATCATTAATTATGCGCAATCTCCATGCACTCTACCATTAAATTGTTGACAATATTTGGAGCTCGAACTCATAACCAATAGGTTACTAAGTGATCGCCACTGGAGTACAAATGTTTTCAACATTTCTCTTTCTAAATTGTGTTTTTTCTCTTGGTATTAATGAATTCCACGCAACAATAACCCAGTCAACCAACAATCTAGCTCTTGAAATTGCTCACGGGATCATAAATATAACTCTACAGAAATTATAAGTTTGAATCTTAATACTAAATATTGAATAAAGGAAAATCATGTGAATCCTATAAAAAATAATAGACTAGTGAATCATTAAAACGTCAGGAGAATAAAAAAAAAAAAAAATATATATATATATATATATATAAAGGCCTTAAAAAAATGCATAAAAAACCCAACATCAGTTTTTTTTGTCGCTCTCTTCTATTACATTCTTTCATGGGTGAACTGTTAAAAAAAAAAAAAAAAACAAATGGGAGAGGGAAAACCTTTCAATTTTCATCAATTTTGACTCTGGAATCAATGGTTTCACTCTAAAATGGAGTAAAAAACAGTGAATGAAAGAGTTGGAATTTTGTGTTGTTTTGGTAAACGTTGAAAATAGAGCAACGCGCATAATCGTGATGTCGAAGCGAAGAAATCCAACCAATCTTACAAAACGAGACCAAGCTCATTAACAACAGTGTTTGTCAAAACCACACCCACTTTATTTTCCATCAAATTAACCACACTCGAGAACAAAAACAACAACCCCCAATTCCTCAAAACAATTCAAAAGTTCAACCACAACTATAATTCAGGTTTGTGGGTGGTGCTCTCAACTTTTGTTCAACTTTTAACCAAAAATTCATTGAAAGAGAAAAATGATGAGGTCACTATGATATATTCAATTTCCCCTCCCATTTGTTGGATGGAAATTGAACATTTTCAAGTAACTACCCACACTGCACCTTGAGGAGAGAGAAAATAATCAAAGAGGGCCGGGAGACAGAATTTGGAAGAAGAGTCATAGAGGCCATTTTAAAACTTTTTTTCTAAACTTGAAGGACTAAAATTGAACAAATCTCTAAGTGTATGGACTAAAATTTGACATTTAAAATTCTAAGGACCAAAATAGAACAAAGTGCATAGTATAGGGACGAAAATGGTATTTTAATCTTTTTTTTAATATTCGTGATTATCCGAACAAACTTAAGCTCACTTTGACCATTGTTACTTAATGTACCGTCTAATCCTACAATATTTTAATGTCAAAAAATTCATTAGAAATTAATTTGTCGATACATGACTACCATCTCTTAGTTCCCTAAGACCTTCTTAACCACTAGGACACTACGAAAATTTCATTTCTTTTAATAAAAGAAATTGTTCATATACCAAACCTTTCCATTTATATTGTATATCTTATATTAACATTTGTCTGATGTATTATTCTTATAATTCATATTTTTCAGTATTATTCAGTACAATAAGAAAATGTTTTCTATATCAATTAAAATTCTAAATATAATATTTAATAAATATCTTGTTTTCTTCAGACTTCATTTTTCGTCGCCAATTGACATGAGGCAATTAAAGGGAGTATAGTCTTGTATGCAGCACATATATGAATCCTGCAATCTTTCATATAAAATCAGGAGGAAAAAAACTTACACTTCACGTCCATTCAATTTAATTCAAACATCTGGAATTGAAGGCAAACAAAGCACATACAATGACCTCGACCTTGACAAATTTTCCTTTTTTTTTGTTTTCTCTCTTGTTTTTTTTTTCTGTAATATATAAAATTCCAGGTAAAGATCAAATCAACTAAGCCCCAGAACAGTTTTTAAATTACAAACAGAAAAATACAAGCTTGTACAATAATGGTGCGCCAAACTGAATTTTTGGCATTGCTTCTGTGAGGGGATTTGCATAATGCGAGTATTGGATCGATCTATTCTGCTGTGCTCTGAGGATACTTAAGAAGAAAGCACATCCAGCCTGAATCACAATTCACACATTAGAATTTACAAGTTTAGAGTTAATCTCAACCCAAAGCAGATAATAATAGATTGAGCATTTTGGTAAAGTCAAGCGCCCAGTACAACTCAAACTGAATTCTTTGGATAACTTATCCCAACAATTTGCAATAAATTTACAGGAAAAAATCACATTCTGTTACACGTTATTATAACACAAGAAATGCCTATTGAAAGAGAGGAAATGCGAAGGTTTCTCGAATATCGGTTGTGGTGCATTTAGAATCAAGAACCAAATGTGGACCTTAGTTTTTTAGATACTTTGATTTCCTAATATTTGGAACGATTCCCTTGAAAGGATTGAGTTTCTTATACTAAGTTAGAGTCCAGCAAATGAGTTCAATACCGAAGTCATAATTTTCTCCACAAAAAAAAAAATCCATTGTCCCATCTCTCGATCTGTCATACTATCTCCATCCTAAAAATCATCTTCTCTTCCCGATTATTTTTATAAAGAGAACAGAAATGGTTTTGTTCTTGACGGGAGGATTGTCTCTGTTAATATTCATCCATCATTTATTATCAGAGGGGGGGCTTAAGGATATGCTTGTTGCTACATCCAATGATCCAATAACTGAGGTCGGAGGAATAAGAGAAGAATAGTATAGAGATAACTACCAAATTCATAAAAAAAAAATAATAATAACAAGTGCTACTTTATAAGTGAATTTTTTCTTTGCTGATAAATAAGAACGAGGTTAGTGAGCAATGTAAGCCACCTGTAAGGTATACTAATTAGATAGGAAAAGAGCAACGGTTGATAACCTTTTGTTAGTTTTTGTGTTTATTAGTTGTTAGCAGTTATGGTTGTTTGGATGGGTGGGGCGGCATAGGAAGACGCCCACGCCCTTCCCATGCTGACAGGTCGCCCCCCTAAATAGTACATTTTGGACCATTTTTGGTCTTGCAGACTTGCATATCAAAATGACAAGGAGATATATGCTAAAAAATCTCAACAAAGTCTTGCAGGCATCAAGTAATTAGATGGTTTAGAAAAGGCAGAGAAGAGTTCAGAAGCAAACGTATAAGTAGGAGAGTATCAGGCATCTTTATTAGCCTGAATGATACAGCTGAGAATACAGACTTCGTTGAGATTTATCTGAAAATGTAAATGAGGCTTCTGTTGAAACTGAGAGTCATTTATTTCTTGATTGTCAGTTTGTGAAACAAACCGCTTCTCACTTTCTAGATCAGTAGTTGCTATCCTAGGAGTAGGAATCGTGAGGAACGCTTCTCACTTTTTTTTATTAATTGCAATTGGGATATTTTACGTTAAGTCCTTTTGTTAAGTTTGGGGGATTGCTGATGACATAACCAATAAGTCTCATACAAAAATGCTTGTATGTTTGATGTGTTGGTTTGATCCTTACATATGATTGATTATCTAACTTGACAACGGAAAGAAATGATAGTGTAACCAAACCAATATGAAAAGTATGGTGAATAATAAGAAAGAGAGAGAACAAAAAAGAGGATATGAAAGAGACACAAACCAGCCAATCTCATGTTGTGGTTGACCCTTACTAGCATTCTAAGGCATATGCTGGAACCTGCAATTGAAACAAAACAAGCCTTTTAAGTGTACTAACCAAAGAGAACTCATCAACAATGGGCTCAAATTACGAAAGCATGAATAACAAAACTAGCAACATCAATAGAATTCCATTTGTATTGTCGTAAGAATAAGGGTTTTTTTAGTTTGTATTGTTTCTGAGTATCATTTGCTTTGGGCTGATTCTTTTTTTGTTTTTTGGTTTGGGGCTGTTTTATGTTCTAGATTTAGAAGTTATGACAGCATTTGCTGTAATTTTCATGAAAAAAATCTATTCCACAGTAATAATTGCATATACAGCCACTAAGAGTAAAGGCTCAGCTGTGCAAGAGGTCACAGATTTGAATCTCCCTATCCAAATTCTTGTTGAACTCAAAAATAATAATTGCATATGCATTTCAATAAGGTCGGCTGATACTTCCAACTAATGTCAATGTCAACTAAGTAAATCTGAGGATTAAGGACTAAGCTATACAGAAAAAAAAAATCAGTTTCAGAAAGTGAAAACATCAAATCAGATTGACGTGCCATTCACTTCTACGGAAACTATGAAACAACAAAAAACAGACAGAAAAAGTTGAAAAATAAATCAAGTCTAACCATTGCTATCTTTTCCAACAATAGAGCTAAGTCAAGAACAACCCAGCATGCCATGATTAAATGAAAAGTTTCCCGATAGGGGTGATATGTGCTTTGTGCCCCACATCTACTATTTAGTTAACTTATCGTTTGCTTCTGGTTGAGTGGTCTGCCTGTTACTGAATTCGCCACTAAAAAGTGGCATTTCAATGCAGAGAGGCTAAGCCAATACCATGTATACAATGTGTTACTTTCACAAGTTCAAACTGATAAAATCAAAAAGAGCAATCAACATAAATATTCGTGAGTACGAGGAATAAGCAAGAAAAAAGTACTCCGACGGTTTTTCTACCTCAAGCATGTTCTCATCAAGAAAACCATACGTTGAATGATTAATGGCTTGAGAACTGTCATATTGAAGGATTCTCAACTTCCCCTCCTGCATGGATGGACAGCCAAAAAAATGACATCAAAGTTGCATTAATATTGAAAGATAACAAACAAAATAATTGCATTAAAAAGAAATATTTAAATAATTTTTTAAAAATAATTTATGTATTTAGTAGCTTACCTTGGTCCCGTAGACAACGCCACCTCCAACTGAGGGATGGAAACAAGCAACATTTACCTCATCCTCAGCACTCGGAAGAACTCTCACAAGTTCCATGTTAGAAACTCTGTAAACCTACGTTGTCAAAGAAATCTTCGGTCAATTAATAACATTAAGGGTGTGATTTTGTGGACACCATTACTTTTCATGTTATATCTTGGAGTAAACTTAATCCGTTATTTTGTTCTTATAGCTTTGAAATACTACTTAATTACTGGAGATCGTTTATTTGACCATCCGTAATCTATATCTCTATATTGTAATTTCATGAATCAATGAAATTGTTTCTTATAAAAAAAAATTAATAACATTAAGGGTGTGTTTGGGGCAAGGGGAATGGTAATGATTACAGGGGAATGAGAATGAGGAGAAGAATGATTATGGGGGGAATGATTATTTGTGCTTGGGGTGTAATAATTATGAGGAGAATGATTATTTGTGTTTGAGATAAAAGTAATGATTATGGAAAAAATAAAATAATGAATATGATGAGAGTGAAAAATAGTGATGTGATGTATGAAAAGTTGTTGGAGAGAGAATAAAAAGTAATTAGAGAAAAAAAATGATTTTTGAAAAACATGATTATGCAAGAATGATTTTTGGTGGCGGAAAATCATCCCCATTCACTATCTCTCCCTCCTCCTTGATGGCCCAAACACGATTTTATAAAATTTGTCT
>JBBMKA010000020.1:5131825-5143699 GCA_037833695.1 Sechiopsis laciniata | reverse complement strand
AGACAACCCTAATGGGCCTACCGGGCCTTAACCTAAGAAAGCAGTAAAAGTTACATATTTTACATATAATCCTAACAATATGTATATATATATATCGTTTCGGATTCAATTCGATTGTTTATTAATTTTTAAAAAATGAAAATCGAAGGCACCGAGATTTTTGTTTATTTTTTATTTTTAAATTTCAAACTGATATGCCACATTTTGTGCTAAAAAACGAAACCAATCCATAGAATTGATACAGCTCGGTTTGATTTTTAAATGTTTCCATTTCCCCCCACCAAACCCTAAATTTCAAACATTGCTAGTCGTAGAAATGAGAGAGTTTATTGGTGAAGACGAAAAATGGTTGAAGTTGGTCGATGCCATGTCCAAGATGGTTGAGCGGTCGGAAATATTGGCCAATATGGTGAAAGAATGGAACGAAAGCCTTGAAGTACTATGTTTATGGTATGAAAGGTTAGGTTCACACACCAAGTATTCGTGTCGGACACCCATACTTTCGGGCACTCTCTGCACACTTTTGTTTGTTACTTATTCAACCACTTTTACTTTTTTAGACCCCATTTATAGCTTATATCACTAAGACTCGTTAGTAGAATATTTTTACTCAGCAGACCAGGAACTGAATTTATGTTGAATTTGGGCGAGGAGGCTGAGAGTGAGAGTTCTGAAGTAAAGAAGATTAAGAATAGTGATGTCCAGTTTACAAGGACCCCCGCCCCTATAGGGATGGTGAATCTCCCCGAATTGGGGTGTAAGGGAGAGTGAGTGGAGATGAAAATTTTATCTAACAACCCCGTTTCCCGCAGAATTTTATGGTGAATTTCGTGGAGATGGAGATTGAAATATTGAAATGAGTAGCGGAGACCATTCCCATCCCCATCCCCGTCCTGCTTGTGAACATCTCAGGAGAATGCCGATTAAATAATAGAGATGATGTTAGTCAACCTTAGATGATATTGAATGTTGATTGTTGCATAGATCGGTGGTTTCTGTTTTTATTGTAAGCATGAGTTAATGAGAGTTAAGGTTAAAATAATGTTCTCAAGTTAAATTTGTCTTTCAAAAAGAACATTAGGATAGTGAAGTGAGGAGTTCACTTCTTACCACAACGTTATCACCGTGTCGAAAAACATTCTAAACCCTTAACTCGAACCTTATCTTTGAATATGTGAATTTTCCCCTATTTTATGCATTTTAGTGTTTTTAAGCCCATTTTGTACTTGGATCTTTAGACATTGTGACAAATGTGTATTGCATGTGTATGTTTTTCTATTACTTTAGATTTTATATGTACTAAAAAAAAAACTTTAGATTATATTATGAGTGTTTTCTACATTTGTTTGACTATTGTTTATTTGACATTTTTAGCCTAATTGTCATTTCATTTTTTCTATTGTTAGCAGCTTTGACTCTTTATTTAACACGAATACTAGAATATCAAAACATATTTTTAAAATATGAAATTGATTATGAAACTACCATTAATTTAAAACAACACAACATATATATTTTTAAAATACAAAATTATTCTAAAATTACCGCTAATTTTAAACAACAAAACAAAATTTAAAATATAAAATTGATTATGAAACTACCGTTAATTTAAAAAACAAAACATTTTTTAAAATACGAAATTAATTATGAAATTGCCGTTAATTTTAAACAACGAAACATTTTTTAAAATACGAAATTAATTATGAAATTGCCGTTAATTTAAAACAATGAAACATATTTTTAAAATAAAAAATTGATTATAAAATTATGGTTAATTTTAATTCAAGAAACATGTTTTTAAAATATGAAATTGATTATGAAACGATATTTAATTTTAAACTACAGAATTATAAAAAAGATATATATATATATATATATTATATTTGAAGTTTAATTATAAAATTTTCAATTTCATTATCTTCAAAACATTAATATATATTTAAAATACTCATGACAATTTGTGTGCACTTCTTTAGAAAAGTGTCATATAATAGAGTTTTAATTTGCAATTGCAATCTTGCTCTGCCATTCAAAAGAATAAGAAAAAAAAAGAATTTGTATCCAAATTCCAAACAAAGGAATTATTTCTTCATTCATTTCTTGTCTTGAGGCAGGTGAGCCATCTTCTCTCCGGTCTGCAATATAATATAAGCTTAAATTAGAATTGAGTATTCAACATTTTGAAAACAACACATCTAAAACTATAACCCATTTAATTATATGTTTGAAATAGTTTTGATAAAAATCAACTTTTTAGAACTAAAAGTACATCTGCAAAATTAATTTAAAACTTTATTAGTGTTTTTTTTTTAGATTACAACAATTTGGGTGTGGGGGAATGCTGTCCAGCTCTGCTCTTGTTGGCTTATTAGTGTATATTTTTAAAGGGCAGGTTAATAAAAAAAAAATCGTATTTGAAATCGATAACTCTTTGTATTTTTCTTCTTTTTATTTGGTCGAAAATCAATTTTAGAACAATAATAATATCACTTTAGTTAGAACCTGGTGAAACCTTTGAATCCCTCCAAATATCATTGAGTAAAAAAATCGATTCTACGATATAAAGGTTTAAGACCTCCATTCTTTTTTTTTTTTTTTTTTTTTAACTTTGCCAATTTGTTTTTTTTAGTAACAAGTATACTATTCCTAATTTTGTGATATAAAATTTGCTTTTGAAAATTATCTAACCCAATAAGTTTTCTAAGAATGATAAAAAATAAAAAATTAATTAATTAATTACATGGAAAAATTGAAACCTGTTGGAGAAAGCTAGCAGGTTCTTGATTGGGTTGGTGATGAATGGTGAGCAGCAGAGAGTTGAGCTTGAGCTGAATCACTTGGTAAAATGTCTCTGGGTTCATTTGTTGTCTCCAACTCCATACTCATTCGATATTGTTAAGAATATCGTGTTTTGATAACTATTTCTAAAATGATTCATTAAGAAACAGTTAAGAAGCAAGTTTATTATGTTTCAATCCAAAATTAAACATAAAAATATATATAAAAAAGTAACAGAGTAAATTATTCTCTCTTTTTTTTACTAAAAAAATAATATTTAAGCAAAGAAAGTACAATGGAAACATGTTTACACACACACAAAAAAAAAAAAAGTTCTATATATAAAGCAAAAAAGTACTAAGCTTTTCTCACCTGAGTCTGGCCTTGGGTTTGGTCAGCATTGAAACTTTGTTGCAAATTAGACATGTTTCTCTTTTTTTTTCTTTTGGAAAATAAGAAATTATATAGGTTTATTTTTTTTGTTTTTTGTTTTTTTGAAGATTATTGGGACAGTTTATATAGGTTTTGAAGTTGATATGTTTAGATTCATATGTGGAGGTGAGATAAATTTTACTTAAAATTTGGGAATTTTGACTCACTCAAAAACTTAAGATTAGAGAGAAAAATGTGGGGAATCAATTACTTACCAAAATAAATTGTTTTGTTAGTTGCTCTTTTAGGATTGGATAAATATATATATTTTTGTGGGATAATGCTTAATATTATTCCCAATAATGTTTTTAAATATTAAAGTAATGCTATATATATTTTATATATTTGTAACTACTATTTCTATACACTTCTATTATTCTTACGAAACATATTGACTCTATCAATTTGAATATTGTTGATGTCAAAATTTGGTCTTCGAGATCAATTGTGAGTTTGTATTTGTTGGGACGAATACCTGCAAAACAAACAATAATTAACTGACACAAGTGTAGTGTGAGCCACATAACCTCTGATATCTAAGTTAGTTAAGTAAAAAAGTGTAGGTATTAGTTGTTTCTAAGGTTTAGAATAGCTTATATTTCGTTAGACTCTTAACTTAATATTTTTAAGCATGCATGCCTTTTTATGTAGTTTTAGGAATGAGATTCGAGAACTGAATCGAGCCCGTTTCTGGGTCTAACCTTTTGTAGTTGAGCTCGTGGGTTTCATTAGGTCTTGACCACGAATTTCACCTATATCCTAAACTCAAGACCTAGGCATAGCTACTCTTGACCCACCTTAGGTTTGAAGTTTTCTTATCCAACTATTGATATTACATCATGAACTAATCCTTTTGGAACCAATTATACCTAAAAAAATGATGTGTGCAAGAGGTATGATAGGAGATTGAAGGAAACAACTAAAAACACAATGTGGAGAATTAACATAATCAACCTTACCAACGTTAATAATGTACTAATGTAAAATAACGTTTTTCAAAATTAAAATCAACAAATATAAGCTGACAACGGTTGCAAAAACAAGGAAAGTTTAAACATAAAAGAATTCGATAAGTTTTTTTTTTACTCTAATTACAGATTTAACCATCCGTGTGTGGTTTACACCACACTACATCAAAACCTATGTAATGTATCTTGGTGTCACAATCTAAAGGTGGGCTAGTGATATCCCAAATTTAGAGAAGCAAAACTTCAAATCCCTAAACCATAAAAGAAAGTGTATTATCTCTTTTTTTGCAAACCTTGTGATACTCATTGATATAAATTTACTATTAATCACCAAGACCATTTTTCTTGCATCAACTTTCGACATTTAAAAATATTAAGATAAAATGAAACAAAATAGTTGTAGTCCAAAATTTCAAATCGAGAATTTTGCCACCGGTGACAAGTTGAAACAAATTTATTCCAACTTTAACAACTCTTAACAATATTGTAAATATGGTAATTTTTTCAAATGTCAAATTTCATTTTCAATTTTACCCCTAATTTCATTTAATTTTTTTTTTTCTTTTTTGCGCAAGTGAAATTTTCAAGATGATCAACAATATTTTCTCTAGAGCGTAATCAATTTCAAGATCGAACTCGTGATCGTAGTGTTGAATTGAATTATTACCAAACAATAAAATTAAGATGCAATCTACCCTTAGTTTACTCGGTTTGTCAATATACATTTTTATATAATAATAATATGAGGTAAAATCTTTTTTTAAAAAAAGAAGTAAAGTAAAATAATAAAATATTGTGGATATATTTATTTATTTGTTTTTTTTTTTGTGGAAATAGCAATTTGTCGTTGCGGGTGTAAACAGAAGTCTTCAAAAAAAAAAAAAAAGAAAGAAAAAAAAAGAAAGAAATATATTTCCATTTTTTTTTTTTTTTTTTTAAAATTTTCAGAGGAGGTGTTTTCTTCGATCTCTGTTGCGTTTATTCTTGTTCTAGGTTTTCTTTCACCAGAATGCATTCTTCTTTTTCCCGGAGATCTTTCAAAGCCTCTCCTCGCCTGAATTTTGCCATCTTCTCCGGCGATCATTGATTCCATTTCAATACAACGCCGCCTCTTCCAGTTTCACTTTGATTTGAGATCAATTCCCTCCCAATTTCTCCCTTTTCCCGATCCAAATGCCGGAGAATTTTGGAGCATGACGGTTTCTCTGGTAAATGATGACAGCTTCATTTGGGGCTTTTGACGAATCCAATTCTCCCTCCACATCTACTCCACCGCATCCGCCTCACGTTTCTCAGCCTGGTCCGGCCTACTCGTCGAGCAGGCGAAGGTGATTATGAGACCGGATGCTTATTTGATGCGATGTTCTTATTTGGATTGTATATTGCCCTCTTTCTTGTGTGTGAGTTTTGGGTTCTGCGAGGATCTGAATTTTGGCAACTTTACTTAAACCGTAGGTCTCAATTTATATGATTTTAGCGTGTTTCTCCCAGCCTGAAAGTTAAATTGGAAAATGTTAATCGAGCGCACGAAGTTTGATTAAATACTCAAATTCTCATGTTTTTTCTTTTCTTTTAAACTGATCTATTTTGATTTTCAAGTGCTATTTTAGTTTCTTGTTTTACTTTAGTGGTATTTTGGTGTGGATTCGTTGCCATTGTCTTTGGAAGTTGGAAGGGTGGGAGGGGAGGAAGGAACAATGGATTCTTACTCTGTAGCTACGGCTAATTGAATAATTTCATAAGACTTGTAAATTTCTAGTTAAAAGAAAGAGATGAATTTTTCATTACCATGTAGATTATTCTCAAAGAAAATTGTTAGCCGATTTCTTTGGTTTTCGTCTTATTATGGAATTTTACTCTATTGACGTGATATACATTCAGATAGTTTATATAATATTTAGAGTTCTAGGTTGTTGCAGGCCGATGTCATCTACGGTCTAACTTATGTTTCATTTTTTTCAGAACCTGTAATGTTTTTCAACTTTTAGCCCAGAGGGAGGTTTCTCCTCAAACTAAACGTGCATCAAGGAGGTTTTGGGGAGATTCTCGTGACCGTCAATGTGATTTGGTTGGGCCAAGATGTGAAGCAGCTAGAGATGCTAAGCGGGGTCTTATCTCATGGTAGTGCTTTTGGTTCTTATAATGCATCTGAATGTCTAATGCAATAAAGAAATGATGAAGAATATTTTGTCTATTTGTTTATCCCGTCATATTATGCTTTGATGCTTCCTCTCTGTTACTTTAACCCCCCTCATTGGGATGTGTTATTAAACTTGGAAATTTGTCAGGGTCGAGGCTGAATCATTACGGCATCTTTCAGCTAAATATTGTCCTCTTTTGCCTCCTCCAAGGTCAACAATTGCAGCAGCATTCAGCCCTGATGGGAGAACACTTGCTTCTACACAGTGAGTTACTGATTAAGGGATACCTTTTTGCTACAGTAATATGACTAAGCTCCATGTTTAATTTAAATTTGTGAAGGCGGTCATTTTCTTTTTTGTTTTCATGCCTGCAGTGGCGATCATACTGTAAAAATCATTGATTGCCAAACTGGGACCTGCTTAAAGGTGCTGAGTGGACACCGGAGAACCCCTTGGGTGGTAAGCATGAAAGCTGCTCTTTTTGCTGATAAAAAAATATTTTGTTTCTTTAAGCTTATCATAAATAGTAGTATAATACTCATCCATCTTTCTTATAAAAGAGATAAATATAAAAAATAGATTGTGGATTATTTAGCCTTTTATTTGTTCTGTTAAAGTCAATTTCATTGGGTATACTTATTTCTTAGCATATTTTGAGACCTTGCTCGATCATAATTTTCTTTTGCCAAGGCCTCATTGATTATTAGTTATCTCTTATCTGTGTGATTCAAGTTGCTCCAATCTGCTGGATTCATCAATCTTTCAGGTCAGATTCCATCCTCTGTACCCCGAAATTCTTGCTAGTGGAAGCTTGGATTATGATGTTCGATTGTGGGATGCAAACACTGCAGAATGCATTGGCTCACGTGATTTCTGTAATTTCTTTCTCCAAGTTCTTTGCATTGCCTTGTGAAGATGGTTGGATAGTTAAAAGTTTTGTATTGTTTATGTGAGTTATTGCTCAACCTTGTTCTACTCTATGCAGATCGTCCTATTGCATCCATATCTTTCCATGCCCAAGGAGAGCTTCTTGCTGTGGCGTCAGGTCATAAGGTGAGGATTTTAAATGGGGTTCATTTCTAGTTGATTTGGGCGGGAGGGACTTCTTGAAGGAATTTACTTCCTTTTCAAGGTCTGTTTCTAGTGTGGTGGGGGACGAGAGATACATTTTTTTTTCTTGGAAGACACTTGGGTGGAGATAGTTCTTTTACTCATTGTTTGCTTATTGTGGCGAGTGTGTCGGCTTTCCCGCGATAACTTTCTCTCTTATTAAATTTCTATCGTTCTGTCCAATAGAGAGATGTTGGATAGTGTTGCCCTCCATAATCTTGTGCGAGATTTTTTGTAGTGATTTCGGTCGATGAGATATTCGTTGCTGGGTTCTTAGCCCCATGGGAGGATTCTTCTTGTCATTCTTTTTTTTGTTGTTTGGTTAATTCTTCTTTCGAGCTGGCATGTTATTCACGTCAAGATTAATACCTTAAACAGAGTTATGAGGAAGCTTATCTACTTTATCGGTCCGACGTGTTGTATATTATGCAGGAAGGTGACAAAGGATCTTGTTCATCTTCTTTCGGGCTATGTGATGGCTTTTGAGGTGTGAAGTTAGTTTTTTTAAGGTGTTTGGCCTCTGGCTAGCGAGATTGAAGAGATGTAGAGAGATGATTAGAGACTTTTTTTTTTGTTTCTTCTCCCTTTTGTGAGAAGGGAGAGTTCTTGTGAAAAGCAGAGTCGTGTACTATTGTGTGGGTTATCTAGGCAAGAGAAAGAATAGAATCTTTAGACGAGTTGATAGATTTATATAGTGATGTTTGAGCTCTCATTAGATTCCATGTTTCTCTTTGTGCTTCGGTTACTTAGCTTTTTTGTAGTTACCCTTTAGGAGTAATTTTACTAGATTGGAGACTCTTTTTGTAGATTGTCTCCCTTGTTAGCTAGGCTTGTTTTTTGTATGCTCTTTGTTTTTTTTCTTCAATAAAAGTGGTTCATTATAAAAAAATAATAATCTGCAATATACAAACTTGATCTTAATTTTATGCAGCTTTACATTTGGCACTACAACAAAAGAGGGGAGACACCCTCACCAACCATTGTTTTAAGGACACGGCGATCATTGCGTGCTGTGCATTTTCACCCACATGCAGCTCAATTCCTTTTAACGGCTGAGGTAAGTTATTTTTATTGCCTTTAAATTTGCCTTCTTTCAATCACTTAGCTTAATTTTTCTACTTAACATGTTCTGAAGGTCAATGATCTCGACTCATCAGAATCGGCCATAACATTAGCAACATCTCCTGGATATGTGCAATATCCTCCTCCTACAGTATATTTTGCTGATGCACATACTTCTGATCGTTCTAGTTTGGTGGATGGCCTACCTTTGATGTCCTTTCCTCTGTTGATATGGCCTTCATTTGCTAAAGAAAATAGGAGAATGTCCATGCAGCGGATGGAAGTGGATCATGGTGCAGGGAGATTACAAAGAGTGGATCCTTCTGCTTCAGTGCGGCTTTTAACATATTCTACACCATCAGGACAGTATGAACTTGTATTGTCACCCATTGAGCCTAATAGCTCATCACCAGTTCCAGAAGAAACTCAAACTGGAACCAATCTTTACTCAAGCGAAATGGAAACAGAAGTTTCAGAAACTGTTGTGGATGCTTCAGAGAATATGGAAGTGCAGAACGAAGTGAGGAATAATCAAAATTTTTCTTTCACTGACCCTTGGGAACTTCCTTTCTTGCAAGGGTGGTTAATTGGCCAAAGTCAAGCTAGTCAACACGCTCTTCGGCCACACAATGATGATGTTCATGAAAATTCTTCTGCACCATCAGATATAGGAGGAGTTCATGCTCCACTTACTTCATTAATTCCTACCAATGTTAGCCAAAGCAGAGGCGGTAGGACTTCAAGACATCGTTCTTTACGTTCTCGCGTGCCTGGGTCAGATGAAGGTGCTAGTATGAGTAACTCAATTCCTGACGAAAGTGATCCTCAACCTATTGTCAACAGAATTCAGTCTGAGCTTGCTGCCTCTCTGGCTGCAGCAGCTGCTGCTGAGTTACCTTGTACTGTGAAACTCAGGATATGGTCACATGATGTTAAAAATCCTTGTGCTCCACTGGACGATGAAAGGTGTCGGTTAACTATTCCGCATGCAGTTCTTTGTAGGTATGTTCTTTGTTTCGACTAGTTATTATATATATATATATATATATATCTTGCCTTATTTGGTAGATTTACAATATGGGATGGTCGCAAGGCGTTTATTTCTATTCTTGGATTCTGGTGTGGTCTCACTAACCATCAAGTTTACCTACAAATTATGATGTTGCAGTGAAATGGGTGCCCACTTTTCACCTTGTGGGAGATTTTTGGCAGCATGTGTGGCATGTATGTTGCCACATATGGAAGCTGATCCTGGATTCCAAAGCCATGCTAATAATGATGCAACTGGGGCTGCAACATCACCTACACGACACCCGATTCCTGCTCAGCAGGTCATGTACGAGCTTCGGATATACTCTCTGGAGAAGGCAACGTAATATTTCTTTTCAATTCACACCATGATTGAAGACAGCACTTGGCACATTTCCCTTTTTATATATTAAATTTATCCTCTCATCCTTGTTTTCTTTTTATAGGTTTGGCATGGTTCTAGCTTCTCGAGCAATAAGAGCAGCTCATTGTCTAACATCTATACAGGTTTGTTAATTATAGTGGTTCTTGTGTTCCTTTAAGTACCTTAAACCAGCACGAGTTTGTATTGTTCTATGCATAATTCTTGGAGACAATTCCTTATTAAGGAACATATATTTTAGTATTTTACCATCACCTTTAGTTTGCTAATGCTGTGTAGTGAAGTGTGCATGCAGTGCAAGATCATGTAGTGATACTGATAACTGATAAGTCTTATTTCCGTAAACTTAATGTGTCTCATTAAATGGAAGAATTGAGTCCAATATTTAGTTAATGTTTGGATAACTCATGTGAGTTTTTTCATGATTAAGTTAATATATGCAGTTTTTCCAATTAATTGTACAAATCCTTTCCACGGACCAAGAATGGTACATTATATACATTCCGGCTAGTGGTTACCTTTTGGTAATAGTTTAATATTCTTTCAACGGGAAACAAATAGGAGAATCTTAGTAGAGGTTGATAGGGTCAACACCTCCCTTTTGGAGTTTATTACTGAAGAAATTTGTAATTATCCTCTCTTATTCTCAACCATTCAAGTTTTCGCCTTTTTTCTTGTCATTTAGTTCTCTTTTTGAGGTGCGGTGATTATTTTTTTTTTTGGATATGTGTGAATATCCAAGCCAGCCCCCTGTGTGGCATGTATTATTATATTTTTTTCATCTTAATGAGAGTAATATTTGTAATACAAAAAACGTTCTAGAAGACAAGTGGTATCAATCCATTGGCTTCCTTTGTGTTCTCTTGTTTTGTTTCCTTCGTAGTCTTCTGATACACCCCGGTGACCAAGGTTTAGACACGACAAAAGAAACGAAACAAGGAGGCAGAGCAAATTGATGAAGGGTAGTTTCATCCGAAGCTATTTGTCATAAGGAGGGGCACATGACAAAGGATTATAGGCCACAAAAGTTGTTAGGCCTAGAGGCTTTTCTTATTTGCGTTTTCTGATTGCTTTTCTTTTTTTTATTTATCTGATTTTATGCTTGCTGTTTGAACAATTCTCTCGAGAGAATTGAGAAGGATTATCGATTTGATATTCCTTGAGGTTGTTGATAAATAAAATTGATAGTGAGTCCTATCGTCTTCTTGTTGGTTGGACCTTGTTTTTTTTCTTACATTTTTCTTTCTCTTTCATTCGTTTCATTCAAAGCTACTAAATATTAAATAAGTTGTACCGAATTTTCTGAAGTTTCAACTTGTTATAACTGCAGTTCTCTCCCACATCAGAACACTTGTTACTTGCTTATGGCCGTCGCCATAGTTCACTTCTTAAGAGTGTTGTTGTAGATGGAGAGACAACTGTGCCCATATACACTATACTTGAGGTAAAGTTTATTTCTTTTGTTTAATTAAGATAACCAGAATAAAATTAAGTGCATCAACATTTTTTATTATGTGTGCAAATGAAGAGTTGCATTCTATTTCTTTAGCTCTGATGAGACAATGCACTGTTCCAGAGGCATTAATCTCTTAACAACATGTCAACATGTTGATTGATTTTATGCTAATTGGCATTTTGTTTCCCCTTTTGAGGTGTGGTGATTCTTTTTTTATACTCAATTTATTTATGAGTTGGCCTACTGGCCATTGGCCAAGAGGACCTTGGGGTTCAATCCATGGTGCCACGTTCTTGGGAATTATTTTTCTATGAACTTCCTTGACAATTAAATATAGTAAGGTCAAATGGTTATCCCATACGAATAGTCGAGATGTGCGTAAGTTGGCTATTAAGACGCTAATAGCCTTAACAAGCACAACGGAACTAACACTGAAAAAATTAACAACAAAACACAATATATTAAGATAATAGAGATAGAAGGACGTTACAATACCATACCGTAGCCTTTCGAGAG
>JBBMKA010000020.1:5065546-5131725 GCA_037833695.1 Sechiopsis laciniata | reverse complement strand
ACCCTAACTTACTCCCCAAGTAATTGCTAACATACCCTTATATTATTCCTATTTCTACTAAGACCCAACCCTATCAGCTTCTCTGGAAAATTTTCTTACGGGCTAGAGATTATGGACGGAAAGGAACATGCGCATCTTCAAAGACAAATATATATCCTTTAATATATTTATTGATAATATCACCTCTCTTGTAATACCTTGGTGTAAACAATCTCCTTTTCGTAGCTATAGTTATGACACACTACTAAATAGCTGGGGATCTTTGTTGTAATCCCTATTGGAACCTACTTCAATTTCGTACATTAATGAAATTGCTTTTTATCCAGAAAGAAAAATAGCTCATATAAATATTATATGAACCCAAACCCAAACACAGACAATGATAACTCATATAACTATTATTGGTACTTCAAACATATAATTATTACCAATACTCCAAACATCGACTATGATAATCCAACAACAACTGGTTATCTATCTACTAACAATTATCTTACAGTTACACTAATGCATCCTCATCCAAACCTTTCCTACCTATAATCACATGCAAACACAACATAGTTAGTGACAGTGATACCTCATGTAACTGTTACCAGCACCTCAACGTAGACAATGATCACTCTTTACCTATTTCTTATACTTCAAACACATCATTTATGTAACCATTACTTATATCCAATAACAGACAACGATAACTCATGTAACCATTACCTGCACCTAGATATACATAATGACGACAATGATAACTCGTGTAACCATTATCGTTACTTCAAACACAGACAACGATAATCTGCCAAACAAGGTTATCTACTAACAACGCTTGTAAATTTGGTCCCCTAACTATATTCTCTCCTAGAATTTTCGAGTCTACTCTATTCCAACTAAGTATCTCAAAAGGGGATCTAAATTGCAGAAGCAGCAGAGACAATTGAATTAGATTGAATTGGGTTACCTTGAAAATCGAG
This sequence comes from Sechiopsis laciniata, assembly GCA_037833695.1. Lineage (NCBI taxonomy): Eukaryota > Viridiplantae > Streptophyta > Magnoliopsida > Cucurbitales > Cucurbitaceae > Sechiopsis > Sechiopsis laciniata. Next base: position 5,130,760 of record JBBMKA010000020.1, on the reverse strand, counting down.
ACGCTGTCGATGACTGCATCGAAGATCCCAGAAGGTTGATCGTCATCATCGAACTCCGGCGCGGGCTCATCGGACCACCAACGGCGGCGCTTGTTCCGAGTGCCTTGGGGATCGTCTTCTTCGTCCAGATCTGTGGGCGTGAAGTTCTGGGAAGAGAAGGATTCGGCATTGGAATCCCAAGGACGGTAATGGGTTGTTGAGGGAAAACGAGAAGAGTGATTTGGGAGAATGGATCGCCGCCATGGATGATGAAGAGTGGAGCACGGATGAAGATGAAGATGAAGATGAAGAAACAGGGCATTCATTTCGCCACGTTTTCATTCATCTTATCCTTTCGAGATTTAAGCTCCTTCTATCTTCTTTATGCCGTTCTGGACTTTTTTTTTCTTTTTTTTTTTTTTCTTCTTTGAATTTAATTTGGTTTTTATTTCGATAACCTAATGTTGGCCCCAAAAAGAAAAATCTACTATAGTATCTAATAGTTTGTTTATCTTCCTAATTCATTTCAATTCCATTGCTATTCATTTGATACTATATTTTAAGTAGGGTTTTTGGTCTAATCCCTGTGTTAGCAATTTAATTTCAAAACACAAATATGTCTGATAATATAATTTGAGTAAATGGAGAAGGAAGAAACAAGATTTATACTGGTTTGGAAATATCCTTAATCTATTGTCGAACCAATTTCCATTACTGACAAACACAAATTGAAAAAGAAGGATGAACAATGTCCAAATCCTAAACCTCACCAAATGTTTTACAGTTTTAACGTCTCTCTGAAAGAAAAACTCACTCATAAAGATGCTTAAATGGGAATATAAAATTACACCAAGTAAAAACATTTAACATATGGTAAAAAAATTAAATACACAAAATTCTCTAATACAAATATGTGAGTGACAAACCAATAACCTATCCTTATCTCCACTATCAAATGTTATTCCCGTTCTCATGAAAACAAATTTATAGAGATCGAAGTAGAAGTTGCCGGCAAAGAATTGGTGTAGATTGAATTTCTTATCGTTAATTTAATTTTTCTTTCTAAATTTAATCTTTAATATATATTTTAAATAAAATTTTCAAAATACTTAATTTTCAGGTAAAAATATATATTAGTTTTTAATTAGATGGTTAATTGTTAAAGAAAAATAATCATTTGAATAAATATTTCTACCAATAAAAAATTCTATCTAAAGATTTTAGATTAAAAATAATAATAATAAATCATTTTTAGAAATAAAATAAAAAATGAAAATGTAAACCAGATCAAAAGATTAAAAAAAATACGTTTTATATCCTTGTCTTCAAGAAGCTTGGAGAATTTCGCCACTCGTTCTTTGATTTCCCGTCGGCCTAAACGAAGATTCGCCTCGTTGGGAGTTGGCCATCCCACAACATGATTCCCGTGAGAAAAATGAATATCTTTACTTCGAACTTCTTATAAAATCTAAAAATCAATTTTTTTTTTTTTTTAAGATTATGGACTAAATTTAAAAATTAAAAAAAAAAATCAAATATATATTGCATCATTATTTTGTCAACAAAACGATGTAAAAAGAGCATTTAAGCCCAAAGCACCATTGTTAAGAGTTTTCCATATCACTTTCTTTTTCAGTGACACAAAGGCGAAACAAGAAACAAAAATCGATTCCGGTAAACAACGATCAGGTAAGAATCTTGCACGATTTCGACTTCTTCGCTTCGATTTTTCTGTTTCTCTTGATTTGAACCTGTTTTAATTTACTTCATCTTGCTCAAAATCCTATTCCAGTGAGTTACAAATCAAAAGATGTTCATGTTCCATCGAAGAAATTTCTTAATGCCTCGTTGATTTTTGTTCATTTTTTTTCAGTTATTCTTGATCTAGAAACCCTAAAAGTTTTCAAAACTTCAAATCACTGCTCTCTATACTTCAATTTTGTGAAATTCCGAAGGAACAAGTTTGTTTCATTATTGATTTGATTGCAGCAGCGTGAGGAGAAATGACTGCTCTCTTTATTTCGATTTTGTGATGTAGAAAACCTAAAGTAGTTCAAATGACTTGCTCTCTATGTTTTAATTTTGATTTTTTTTTTTTTTCTAAGTTCACGAGTTGGAGATAAGCGGACTCGAACTTTCCCGAGTACTCTATGTTTTCAAAAGCAGCCACCTAAGTCAAGTAAGAACCTCCCTTAGGTTGTTTACTCGAGAGTTTCCTTCTTTCTTTCCCCAGATTTCTATTACAGGTGCTGGGGAGATCCATAGATCCGTATAGAGTCTCGACATACAAAATCTGTCATTGTTCAAGCTCTTTCACATGGATACAAAAATCATCCTAAGTTTTTGAAAAATGTAAGATGATTTAACCTCACGACATCTTTTTTTGAATTCTCCAACATTTGAGGGTGGAGAACTTGAACTCATGATCTTAAATCATCGAACATATAAGTTGGTTTAACCTCGATATGAGTAACCAATGATATCAGCAAATAATAATAATTACAAATTTTGAAGTATAATGACTATTTATTAAGGGGATTTTGCATGTATAATAAAAAAAAAACCAAAGAAATTGCATCAGTAGCACAAATTTGAAAATAATTCATACATGGCAGATAATAGAAACGGGTCTGCCAAAAATACCAAAAAGCTCATGTACGTATGCTGTTGACGATTTTCTCTACCCACTAGCTAACTTCTATCAGTTACATAATGATTGACTTCTATCACTAAAGAAACTAACTTCTATCACTAAAGAAACTGATTTCTATCACCAAAGAAACTGATTTCTATCACCTACAAAAATGAATGATTTCTATCATTTTAAAAAAAAATGATTGACTTCCATCACTTACAAAAATGATTGACTTCTATTACTTAAAAAAATAATTGACTTCTATCACTTAGCAAACTAACGAACTTCTATCAGTTACATAATGATTGACTTCTATCACTAATGAAACTGGCTTTTATCGCTAAAGAAATTGACTTCTATCACTAAAGAAACTAACTTCTATCACTAAAGAAACTTACTTCTATCTCCTAAAAAAATGAATGACTTTTATCACTTAAAAAATTAAGTTAACTCTATCACTTTACAAAGTACTAGAATTATATTTAATTGAAGACAATAAAATTTGTTTAGAGATTGCATTCTCTAAACAAAGTTGGGAAGCTGATCATTAATGAATAGACGGAAGCAAATTTAAGTAAAACTTTTTTTAGACTAATTAATAAAATGTTATGTTCAAACTACTGAGAGATGATGTTCATATACAAAATGATAATGTTATTATGTAGCAGAGAGATAAGAGTTCAAAATATACAATATCAACTACTTTAATATCATCAACATCAAAGGAAGTAGTAAACTTCAATGAAAATCTGAATCCAAATCCAAGCCCAACCCACTTCCAATTGTAGCAGATTTAAGGATTATCAGTCAATTTCGGGAAGGGACAATCATTTCAAATCCGAAATTGTCGACGATAAATTTGTCCACCTCTGACAAATTGAAAATAGTATTCAGATTTATCTTCAAAATTGGAGTTATCAGTCAATTTCTTGGTGATATTGTTGCATTTTCTCTTTTCCTTCATTTTGCCTACCAAAATTTTTTATGGGAAAAGTTTAACTCGAGCATTTGGGTGTTTTGGAAAATGGAGTTGTAAAATCTTCCACTTGGTTAGTTGAACTGATTTCTATTTTGTTTTCAAAAAATTAGAATTGGAGATGGACACGTTTTTGTAATAGCAAAGTGAGATTCAATTACAATCGATTGGCGACAATGGTACGAGGTTGACGAACGATTCTAAAACTGGAGAATGGGTAAAAAAGGAAAGGAGTAGAATAGGAATTAAAAAGGAACGAAATCCGTTTTAATTCGTTTTGTAGACTTTTTCTTTATTATAATTGTTTCGGCTCAATTTAAAATGTGGTCATTCATCTTCACCTTCTCTCTATAAATCATATTTGAGGCTTTTTTTAGAACGCTTTTTGATGATTTCTACATTTTGAAGAAAAAGAGGCAGTGGTGAGCCAAAGAACGATAAGAAGGGTAGGATGAGAATTTTCAAAAAAAGAAACCTTATCCTGTTATATATGAATTATTTTAAAAAGAATGCTATAATTGTAAAATATTGGCCAAAAGATGCTATGGGTAGCAAATACCAATTTATTAAGATATGAATTTTTACCATAAATTTAAATGGGATAAAATAAAATATAGAAAATAAAATTTTCACCTCTCAAACTGATGTCGTTAATAAGTCTAAATTCCATATTTAATTATCAGTTTTTGTTTTTGTTGTTACCTATTTATTATTAGGTTCCATGATGTCCATTACCACCGTCGGCGCTGGACAAAGATTTTCCGACGATTGTAAAGCTTGGCAATAACAGAACAGTCACCGGCATTTCATTATACAGAGGTAAAATCACATTCCCAGAAAACAAACAATTCCGAATCGGGAACTAATTCCACAAACCCAGATCCGAGTTCACTGAACATTAGATCCAAAACTCGAAGTCGAATCAGAATACAAATAAGCCTTATCGATACTAGATGCTGATTATGTTCCAAATCTAACCAAATAGTAACCGCATATCACAAACCAGTTTCCTTCATTTTCTTTTCTTTTGGACTGGCCTCTAGAAAGAAAACTAAACTTGGAAGAAAAATCTTTATTTGGGATCTGTAAAAAGAAACCCACCATGGAATTTGCTAAACCCTGCAATCTTTCATGAACATCTGGAATTGTAGGCCACCCCAAAGCACATACAATAAAAACTCAGATCTTCACAAATTTTGCTTCTTTTTTTTTTTTTTTTATGTATATGTAATTCCAAGTAAAAATATCAAATCATTAAGCACCAGAACAGTTTTTAAATTACAAACAGAAAAAAAAAAAAAAAAAAAAAAATACAAGTTTGTACAACAATGGTGCACCAAACTGAATTTTTGACAAAGCCCTTCTATGAGGAGATTTGTCTAAAGTAGTGAGTATTGGATTGATCTGTTCAGCTGTGCTCTGAGGCTACTTAAGAAGCACATGCAAGCACATCCACCCTGAATCACAATTCATACATATGACAAAACTTACAAAATAATCATTTTCAACACATCCACCACTAAGAACAAGAGAAGAAAGAAAAGAGGGTCCCCTTGACGCAAACCGCTAGTGGCATAACTCACCTTACGAATACAATTCCAAATCCAAGAATGCCACTTATACCCAAAACCTTACTTGGACTTTGTCCACGAAGTCCTTATATATATATTTGAAACCGGGAAGTTGGAGTTTCTATCCAGGGTAACCACGTCCGTCTCTAAGCGAGACACCGGGAGACATCGAAGGAATGGAGAAACGAGAGGTATCTACAAATTAATGTCAAGTCCTTACCTATCTCTGGCCTACTTGGTTAAAAAGAAACTAATTTTCTCTCAGACAAAACTAGGGATTCAAAGGAAATGAAATTTAGAAGGTAGATTTTAGAGTTTAGCCAAGCAAACAATTCTAGAGTCAACAGTAGTTACGACATTTTTTTAGTAATGGCAATTGGAATATTTTACGTGTGATTGATTACCTAACTTCCAATAACAGAAAGAAATGATAGTAACCTAAACCAATATGAAAAGCATGATATAATAAGATGTTTCTTGAGGATGTGAAAGAGACAAACCAGTCATGCTGCGCTGAATCTCATGTTATCATTGACAATTATTAGCATTCTAAGGCATATGTAGGGACCTGCAATTGAAACCAAAAAAAAAAAAAAAAAGAAATAAATCAAGCCTGTTAAGATTACTACACAGCGAACTCATCAACAATGGGCTCAAATTATGAAAATATGCATAACAAAACTAGTAACATGAATACAATTCCATTTTTCTTTTATATATATGAGTGCATGCCCACCTCGACTATTTTCATGAAGCAACTACTTGACCACACTATATTTGATTCTCGAGACAACACATACGAAATGAATTCTAATCTTAAGTAGGTGACTCTTTTATAGGAAACAAAACTATTTCATATGTTACAAAAAGATGGTCAGGTCATTTTAGTTTGTATTTTTTCTGATGGTCAGGCCATTTGGCTTGGGCTGATAGTTTGTATTTTTTGGTTTTTGGCTTTTTTATGCTGCAGTTATGAAAGTTATTACAACTTTTGTTGTACCCTTTTTGAAAAAATAGAATTCCACTTACTAATTGCATATACATTTCTATAAGATTGCCTGTCTCTCTCCAAGGCTAAAAATAACTTCTAACTTTGATGTCAACTAAGTAAATCTGAGAAATATGGACAAAGCAATGCAGAATATTTCCGTTTTAGTAAAAGCATCAAATCAGATTGACATTTCTACACAGAATTTGAAAGAACAAAAACATACAAAAAACAAATAAATGCAGTCTAAGTTGTCTAAAATTGCTATCAATTCCAACAATAGAGCTAACTCAAGAACAACCAAGCATTCAATCCTCTTTTTTTATAGGTTTCTAGATATGTAATATGTGATTTGAGCCACTACTTTGTTTCTAGTTACTATAGTGGTCTGTCGGTTACTGAACTCGCCACTAGAAAAGTGAATACAATGCGAAGAAGCTATGCGGATACCATGTACATAATATGTTACATTCACAGGTTCAAATTGATAAATCAAAAAGAGTAATCAGCATGAAAATTCATGGTTAAGAATAATTAGGAAGAAAAATAATCCGACTGTTTATCTACCTCGAGCATATTTTCATCTATAAAACCATACGTTGAATGATTAATGGCTTGAGAACTGTCATATTGAAGGATTCTCAACTTCCCCTCCTGTATAGACAGCCAAAAAAAGACATTAATATTGAGAGATAACGGAAAAATAATTGTATTAAAAGCAGCTTACCTTGGTCCCGTAGACAACGCCGCCTCCCACCGAGGGGTGAAAACAAGCCACATTCACCTCATCCTCGGCACTCGGAAGAACTCTCACAAGTTCCATGTTAGAAACTCTGTAAACCTAAGTTGTCAGAGCAAACTTCAGTCAGTTAAGAAGAACAACCAAAAGGCTACATAGTTAATATCAATGGAACATTATCATAAATGAACTGCAGCAGATTAATGTCAAACAAGATGGTACGCATCGTTGCCAACGACACCTATGATATATGAAAACCAAGAAAACAATGCCCGTTTGAGTACACAACCACCATGAGGTCCACAATAAAACACCCTAAAACTTTCTTGATCCTGTTGGCATTATTAATAAGTAGCAAATTCTCCAATAATTATGAACTCCAATAGATTAGGTCTTAATAGCATTGAAACTGCAAAAATGTCATGTATTATCCTAGCCTAGAAAAAGAGAATAGCTTATTACATTTTCTACAAGTAAAAGTTTGCAAGTGAATGAATATTCAACAATCAGGATTCAAATTTGTATTGCCTTTTAGAGATGAAATACATGATTTCTTTTCATTAACCAGCAACTTCAGAATAAAGGCCTGCATGTCCACGAGTTATATCACGTGTATAAGAGCTCCACGAAAAAAATCATATGTGCAATATGATAATATTAAATTGAAAAAATATATATAATTCATCTCTTCATTTGCATACACAATTTTAAAAAATATTTGCGCACTCAATTTTATCGTTGTTACATCAATTCAACAAAAGAAACGGACTTTACCTCGAGTATAGTGTATATGGCCACAGTTGTCTCTCCATCTACGACAACACTCTTAAGTAGGGAACTATGGCGACGACCATAAGCAAGTAACAAGTGCTCTGATGTGGGAGAGAACTACAATTATAACAAGTAGAAACTTCAGTAAGACTCGTTTACTTTTTTACATAATGAAAAAAACGTAGCTTTAGATGAAATGAATAAAAGAATAAAATGAAGACTACGGAGGGAACAAGAAGAGAAAAGAGGCCAATGGGTTGATACAACTTGTTCCTTGGACGTGCGAATCCTTCATTAAAATGAATAAAATTATACATGCCACACAGGGTAATGGACCAGACACTCGCAAATATTAAAAAAGAAAAATCGAATACACAATAATTAACAAAAACTCCTAAAAGGAGGCATTATCTATCGACATCTTTAAAGATTCTCCTATTTGCTTCCTAAAGCATATAAAAACATTACATTCTCATTGGAGAAGATTTTTGTGAAATGTGACTATTGATAGGATCTTTGGTATCAATGAAAGTTATTTACCCTATAAAATATATCTATATTTAAAACATATAAAATGTATTACCAAAAGTAGCCACTAGCTGGAATGTATATAATGCCCCATTCTTGGTCAGTGGAAAGGATTGGTACAATTAATTAGAAAAATTACAAATATTAACCTAATCATGAAAAATGCATCTAAAGCTTAACTAAATATTGGAATCAGTCCTTCCATTTAATAAGCCACATTTAGATGATCTCACACAAACTTCACTGCATGGCATTTGCAAACTAAATCCAATAATAGAATGTTTTTCTTGATTAAAAAAATACTCTTGAGGATTTATGCTTAGAACACTACAAACTCATTCTCGTTGAAGGTATTTAAAGGACGATAGGGTCCTTATCATTAACAAACTCATTTTTTTTTCTTTTTTTTTTTTTTTTGAAACAAGGGTAACCATGCCCATCCCTAGGTCAGATACCGGAGACATCGAAAGAGTAATGTCACAGGTGAGTCTCGAACCCGGGAACTTGAAGGGAGCATACCTTCAAAGCCCAAGTCTTCAACCACTACGTCACCCCTAGGGGACATTAACAAACTCATTCTTGTTAAAGGTACTTAAAGGAAGACAGCAGTCCTTATCATTAACAAACCTGTATAGATGTTAGACAATGCGCGGCTCTTATTGCTCGAGATGCAAGTACAATACCAAACCTATATAAGGAAAACAAGGATGAGAGATAAATTTAAGTAATAAAAAGGGAAACGTATCGAAGTGCTGTCTTCATCATAATGAGAATTGTGAAGAAATATTACGTTTCCTCCTCCAGGGAGTATATCCGAAGCTCGTACATGACCTGCTGAGCAGAAATCGGGTGTCGTGTAGGTGATGTTGCAGCACCAGTTGCATCATTATTAGAATGGCTTTGGAATCCAGGATCAGCTTCAATATGTGGCAATATACATGCCACACATGCTGCCAAAAATCTCCCACAAGGTGAAAAATGAGCACCCATTTCACTGCAAGAACATAATTTGTAAAAAAAACTTAGATGGTTAGTGAGAGTCAAGACCAGTCCAGAATCCAAGAATAGACTAAAATAAATGCTTTCCAACCATCCCATTTTGTAGATTTCTATATATATATATATATACATACATTAAAACCAGTTGAAAGACACAAAAGAACATACCTACAAAGAACTGCATGTGGAATAATTAATCGACATCTTTCATCATCCAGTGGGGCACAAGGATTTTTAACATCATGTGACCATATCCTGAGTTTCACGGTACAAGGTAACTCAGCAGCAGCTGCTGCAGCCAGAGAGACAGCAAGTTCAGACTGAATTCTACTGACAATTGGTTGGGGATCACTTTCATCAGGAATTGAGCTATTCATACTAGCACCTTCATCTGATCCACTCACAGGCCCAGGCAAACGAGAACGTAAAGAACGGTGTCTTGAACTAGATCTCCTACCACCTCTGATTTGGCTAACACTGGTAGGAATTAAAGAAGTAAGTGGAGCATGAATTCCACCTATATCAGATGGTGCAGAAGAATTTTCACGAACATCATCATTGTGTGACCGAGGAGCGTGTTGACTAGCTTGACTTTGGCCAATTAACCACCCTTGCAAGAAAGGCAGTTCCCAAGGGTCATTGAAAGGAAAATTTTGATTACTCCTCACCTCAGTCTGCACTTCCATGTTCTCTGAAGCATCAGCTGCAGTTTCTGAAACTTCTGTTTCCATTTCGCCTGAGTAAGGATTGGTTCCAGTTTCTTCTGGAACTGGTGATGAGCTATTAGGTTCAATGGGTGACAACACAAGTTCATACTGTCCTGATGGTGTTGAATATGTTAAAAGCCGCACTGAAGCAGAAGGATCAACTCTTTGTAATCTCCCTGCACCATGATCCGCTTCCATTCGCTGCATGGACATTCTCCTATTTTCGTTAGAAAATGAAGGCCATATCAACAGAGGAAAAGACATCAAAGGTAGGCCATCCACCAAATTAGAACGATCAGTAGACTGTGCATCAGCAAAATATACGGTAGGAGGGGGATATTGCACATATCCAGGAGATGTTGCTAATGTAATGGCAGTCTCTGATGAGTCGAGATCATTGACCTTCAGAACATGTTAAGTAGAAAAATTAGGATATATGATTGAAAGGAGGCAAATTTAAAGGCAATAAAATAACTTACCTCAGCTGTTAAAAGGAATTGGGCTGCATGTGGGTGAAAATGCACAGCACGCAATGACCGCCGTGTCCTTAGAACAATGGTTGGTGAGGGGGTCTCCCCTCTTTTGCTGTAGTGCCAAATGTAAAGCTGCATAAAATTTAAGATCAAGGTTGTAGCACTTGCATTTTATATATCTAATTCCTCTTATAAAATCCTCACCTTATGACCTGATGCTACAGCAAGAAGCTCTCCTTGGGCATGGAAAGCTATGGATGCTATAGGACGATCTGCATAGAGGAGAACAAGCTTGATCAATAAATCAAAAAAACAATACGAAAATTTTGCAATAGGACAATCTCCATAGAGGTGAACAAGCTTGAGCAATAAATCAAATAAACAATACAAAAAATTTCAACTATCAAATCATCTTCACAAGGCAATGGAAAATGAAATTACAGAAATCACGCGACCCAATGCATTCTGCAGTGTTTGCATCCCACAGACGAACATCATAATCCAAGCTTCCACTAGCAAGAATTTCGGGGTACAGTGGATGAAATCTGACCTGAAAATTACCAGACGATGAAGCCAGCAAATTGGAGCAACTTGTATCACACAGATAAGCTAATAATCAATGAAGCCTTGGCAAAAAGAAAACAACGATTAAGCCACATTCTCAACATATGTTAAGAAATAAGTATACCCAATGAAATTAAATTTAACAGAACAAATAAAAGGCTAAACAACCCACCATAATTGTTTTTTTACATTTATTCATTTCATAAGAAACATTGCTGAGCATTATACTATTTATAACAAATATGATAAGCTGAAAGAAATGAACGATTCCTAATTAACAAAGAGGGAGCTTTGATCCTTACCACCCAAGGGGTTCTCCGATGACCACTCAGCACCTTTAAGCAAGTCCCAGTTTGACAATCAATAATTTTTACAGTATGATCTCCACTGCAGGCATGAAAACAAAAACAAAAAATGAACGTCTTCACTAAATTTCTTTTGTGATTATAATCTTACATCTCTGACTCTCCTAACTAACTATGATTGTATCATGTAACTCACAGCCTATTAGCCTTTTTGTACATAACATACTATCGATGAAATGCAGTTCTATGTTTCCTATAAGAAAAAACCGCCTTCCCTCAATTAAACTAAACATGGGGGCTTGTCACTTCACTATAGCAAAAAAATCCCTTAATCAGCAACTCACTGCGTAGAAGCAAGCGTTCTTCCATCAGGGCTGAATGCTGCTGCAATTGTTGACCTTGGAGGAGGCAAAAGAGGACAATATTTAGCTGAAAGATGGCGTAGTGATTCAGCCTCAACCCTGACAAAATTCCAAGTTAAATAACACATCCCAAATAAGGGCTAAAGTAACAGAGAGAATGCATCACGACATAAAATGACAAGATAAACACAACTAAGCAAAATATTCCTAAGTGCTTCGCTTATTGGATTAGGCATTCAGATGCATTAAAAGAAACAAAATCACTGATTCACTACCATGAGATAAGACCCCGCTTAGCATCTCTAGCTGCTTCACATCTTGGCCCAACCGAATCACATTGTCGGTCATGAGAATCTCCCCAAAACTTCCTTGATGCACGCTTAGTTTGAGGAGAAACCTCCCTCTGGGCTACAAGTTGGAAAACATTATTGACTCTGAAAAAATAAGAAAAATGTTAGACCGTAGGATGACTTAGACTTATGTCTGCACAACAACTCTAAAGATTAAATGAACCCATCAATATAGTAAAATCCCATAAGACAAAACAAGTACCAATGCTCCATATCCCATGATGATAATTAATTATAACACAAACAATCCTCATACGAAATTTGTAAAACTTCAATCATACTCGCATTTTTCTTTCATATGAGAAGGCAATAATCTGTGGCTTTGTGCATAGAAATGAAAGTTTCTCTCTTTTGTTCAACTAGAAACACAAATGTCATGTCAAATTAGATCATTCAATTAGCCATAGCTACAGAATACAAACCCATGGTTGCTTCATCCCCAAAATACAATGGCAACAATTCAATACCAAAATACCACTAAAGTAAAATAAGAAATAAAAATATCACTTGAAAATCAAGATAGATTAGTTTACAATAACAAAAAACGAAAATTTGTGTATATAATCAAACTTCGTGCACTAGATTAACAATTACCAAGTTCTAACTTTCAGTAAGGGGGAAACACATTAAAATCCAAGAAAATTCAGACCCACGACATAAGAAATCTTGGCAAAACTTAGATCCTCTCATAAGAAAAAGAGGGCAATCATGAATATAATCCAAATACGAACATCGCATCAAATAACCATAAAATCCAATCATCACCTTCGCCGGCTCGAGGGGTAGGCCGGACCGGGGCCGGGCTGAGAAACGCGAGGCGGTTGCGCCGGAGTGGATGTGGAAGGAGAATTTGATTCGTCAAAAGCTCCGAATGAAACTCTCATCATTTACCAGAGAAAACGTCATGCTCCGAAATTCTCCGGCATTTCGATCGGGAAAAGGGGGAAATTAGATGGGAATTGATCCCAATCCAAAGTGAAATGGGGAAAGGGGCGGTGATGAGTTGATTCAGAACAAAAGATCGCCGTAGAATATGGGGAAATTCCTGCGAGGAGGAATTAGGTTGAAAGATCTCCGGCGAGAAGCAGAAGAAAGGATTCCGGTGAAAGAAAACCTAGAAGAAGATGAAGAAGAAGAAACGAAACAGAGATCAAAAGAGAACAACTCTTCTGAAAATCAAAATACTTTTTTGACATATATTTCTTTTTTTTCCTTTTTGAAGAGTTCATTTTTTTTATTCAACATTTCAAAACATTAAAATATATATATAACCATAAAGATATTATAAATAACACTTTTTATACTAATTAGGTAGGTAACAAAAAATTGGATGATTCCTCTAAAATATCTAAAATGTTCATGTTTCTCACTTCTAATGACTAGAATTGCTAAGTGGAGTAATTTCACAAAAAAATAAAAAATAAAAAACTAATTCATGACCTAAATCAAATTTGATTACTATAAAGAAAATATAGTAATTAAAAAACAAAAATTGAACCAAAACCTTCCATTTCATCTCATTCATCTTTAGAATTTAATGAATATTCCAATATGTTATGAATCAAATAAAAAAATTTGAGTTTTTTTTAGTATAAATAGGTAGAGGGAACCACAATTCGTACCTAAAATATACTACAATTCTAAAATAAATTATAGTTAAATACTGATTTTTAAATTGTGTTAAACTAAATTATTATCAAACAATGAAACTAACACATTACTAACTTTTTCGATATTACATAAAACACCAGTAAGCTTTTATGAGATCATAAAGCTCACAAAGTAAGTACATAAATTAAATGTAAACACTGAAAGTAGGCTGATTAATTGGGACAATAAAGTTATAAATATAAATCAAATCCCTAAATCTGCCAACCAAATTAGTATCTACCAACCAAATTAGTAACCACAATTTAAAATCCATAACATTGCAATTCATTTCTTATAATGGGTGAAAAGTTTTGCTCCTCGTTCCATATTATTATTTATCATACATTTGAAACAACTATTAACAATTAAGACAACATGAATTAGGTTGGGTTGGGTTGAGAAAGATTTTCAATTCATTCTAAATTTTTGGGTTGGTCATTTTTTCAACCAGACAAGTCAATCCAACCCTTATATTTTCGGGTTGGGTTTGGTCATTCGGTCAAATAATAAATTTTAAATTTAAATATCTTTTATCAAATTAGTCATATATTATACATAAACAAAATATAATCTCTAATCAAGGTAATGAAATGAATATAAATATTAAATATGTAAAATATACAATCAAAAGTCACCTACTATTAATCCTGCAATCATGATTCATATAGAAGATTTCAACTATAAAACATAAAATAAATAGATAATTAAAACAACAAAAATAGATAACATAATTCAACTTCTATAAAACAAATATATAATTAAAATCAACAAGAATAGATTACATAATTTGACTATATATTTTATCATAATATATAGATTATAAAGACTTGAAAAACTATTAAAAAATAGTCAAGCAGAGACATGTTGTACAACCTAGTAACTAGTTCGAATCTTACTACCCCCAGTATTTGTTGTATCTAAAAATATATATATTAAAGAATATAAGAAAATAAAAAGTTTAACAATAATAATTAAATAAAATAAATATATGCATATAAAATTATGTTATAGATTAAAAAATAAAATTAAACTAAATAATCAATTCGAGTTGGTTGGGTTGGGTTGGATTAGTTTTAGGTCAACCCTTGACCCAATCCAACCCATGAACATTTTCATGATTTTGAACTCAATACAACCCAAAAATGTATTTAACTCAATTCAATCCGTTAAATTGAATTGGATTGTTTCGAGTTATTTGAGTTTCGAGTTGTTTGAAGAATCCCTCGAGTTATGATTTTTGACCAACTAACTTTATTTATTCTATAGTGAGGGGGGTGTGGTTGAGATCATTATTTTTAAGGATAAATTTACAACTTTTTGGTTATTTTAAAATTTTAAGTTTTTTTTTTTAACTCAGATTCACTACCATAATTTGAAAATATGTAAATTCTAATCGAATCTTAAAAATTAAACCAAAATTTTAGAAGATACTTTTTTTTTTAGTTTTTATATTCTTATTTGATTTTTAAAAATGTGTACATTACAGTATGAAAAATCATAATTCTAAAAAAAATGAAAAATTATAAATCGAAGTAATAGGTAGAAACTTTATTTATAAAAAAAAAACATACAAAAAATTAAATGATTATTAAATGAATAATTTGTACGGATAATTGCATTTCGACATCACAAAAAAAAAAAAAAAAAAAAAAAAAAAAAAAAAAAAAAAATCTTGCCCATTATTTTCATTTAGGGATCTAAATAAAATATTTCTCAAGGATAGCCTAAGATAAAAATCATTGAGTAGCTATTTTTATTGTTATTTCAAGGATGATTTGTTTATTAATAAATAGTTTATGCCCTCAAAGTATATAAAGTTCAAAGGGCCTAAATGAAACCTAGTTTGGCCCAAATTTTCAGGGGCAAAATGGGCTGGACTGCAAACATCGTGAAAGGCCCAATTCATAACCTTTCCATTATATATACAGTGGGAGACAACGAACCCTACATAGAAAGTGCTATTGTTGTCAAATAAGATGAGAGTTAAATAGGGAAATAGTAGTAAATGACTACTTTTAAAAAAATAATTAAGAAAATGTCTACACTTTTTAAGACTTTAAACGAGTGTCTAAATTAAAAATTGACGAGAAGAGATAGTTAAAACATTCTCATAATACCCCAATTTAATTTCTTTTCTAAAATATATTTATTAATTACAAAACCTAATTAAACGTCCTTTTATCTAAGTCAAGATTGACATACTCAAATCTATGAGATTATATGTCCATATAACTAACTAATATATTTATTTTTAATATCTTTCAATTTTTTATTGAATTCATTTAATATCTTTATCAAATTATTTTTTATTTAAACATAAGATATTCTTCTTTTTGCACCAATAAATTGCCAATTCATGAACGTGTTTTTTCCACCATATGCACAGAACGAAAAATTACCAACCTCTCTCAACAAGAAATGCACCAAATTGTGAACTCACATATGGCTGGATCATAATTCTCAAGGAGATCGTTACCCACACCACTGCAATCAAGTGATTGTTCATCATGTTTTTGCAATTCAACATTCACAGTAGGATTTCATCCATCAAAAGTTTCAACAGCCTCATCACCATACAAGCTACCGATTCAAAATTTATATCGATGATAATAATTGGGGTAAAAGTGCTTCTCTTCTACACAAATATGGAAAAAGGGTTCCCTTAGTTTGCTTTTGTGTGGTCTTTTTTAAGATTGGTTGGGAGGTTGTTAATGACTCTACCAAAAAAGAGAAAATTGGGATTTTTTAGCTTAGAGTGACTTTTGAGTGAAATTTACCAATTAAGGTGGACAAAAAGATTCAAAGATGAAGAGAGTCGAGCTGTCAAAGTTTGAAGATGTAGAGATCCAAGCTGTCACAATTTGAAGATGTAGAGAGACGAACTGTCATAGTTTGAAGATGTAGAGAGCCGAACTGATAGAGTTTGAAAATATAGAGATTCGAACTGTCACAGTTTGAAAATGTATAAACTATTAGAGTTTGAAAATGTAGAGAGCCGAACTGCCATAGTTTAAAGATGTAGATAGCCGAACTGCCACAGTTTAAAGATGTAGAGAGTCGAACGACCACAATTTGAAGATGTAGAGAGTCGTACTGCCACAGTTTGAAGATGTAGAGAGCCGAACTGCCACAGTTTGAAGATGTAGATAGCCGAACTGCCACAATTTGAAGATGTAGATAGCTAAACTGTCACAATTTGAAGATGTAGATAGCCTAACTGTCTCAGTTTGAAGATGTAGAGAGCCGAACTATCGCAGTTTGAAGATGTAGAGAGTTGCACTGCCACAATTTGAAGATTAAGCACAAACCACCTTCGACACTACAAGTCATCGATCAAAACATATAGAAGAAGTCGCATGTTGTAGAGTTCACTCGAAATCTGACGGTATGTATGAGTATGAAAATGGATGTAATTTTAATAATTATATTTTTTAAAATTGTTTATATAAGGTTTATGATGATATTTGTAGAATTGTTGTTCCTTGGATTTTTTAGTTTTTTAGAACTAAAAAATCGTTTTGATTTGACTTGTTCTGTTTAGATTTTATTCTTTTTTTTAGTTGTAGTGAATTTAGAATATAATGAATTAATAAATAAAAAATCTAATAAATTAGAAAGGATATAATGGTCAGTTACAATATAATTAATTCATTCATTCATTCTAGATTTTAAGATTTAGACAATAATTTAAATTCTCTCAAAGTATAGACATTTGATAGATATTTTCTCTAAAACTAGCTATTTTCTTAAACCCAGTTAAATATTGATTTTCAATATCAAATTTGTGATCGTAGAATTAAATTAAAATACAACTAATAAAAAAAGTTAACACGTCACCAAATAACGTTTTCATTTTGAGACGCAATCCCCTAACATTTTTTTTTTCAAAATCTCCCAACATTCTTTTCTACTTCCATATTGTCATTTGAATATCATAGTTGAAAAATCATATTTACACAATTTTTTTTTTTTTTAATCTATCACAATTGAGGTGAAAGATTCAAACTCATTATTTTCGGGTCATTAACATACTAATGTTAGTTGAGTCATTGCTTTAGTTGACATCTTTATACAAATTTAAACACGGAATCAAATAAGTCTGGCTCCTTTAATAACCAATTGGTTTATGGTTTTTGAAAATTAAACCTATAAATTTATTAACTACTTAGTACACATGAGTGGGGAAGTTAGACTTTTATATTAATCCACTATTAAGTGGTGTTATTAGGTCAAAACAAACTGAGATCTAATGACATTTTGTACGACTTCGTAATCAAAAGGTTATGGTTCGAATCCCTCACCCCTAATTATTGTTGAATAAACTGAGCTCAAATTCAATTAGTGTAGATAATCTTAAGGAAATCAAGTTTGGTAAGTTCAATCTAAGCTCATAGGCTCTCTAACAATTCTTTTTATATTCTACAATTCTATCAAATTATGATTTAAACATCACGTGGTTCAAACCACACCGATGTTCTTACTTTTGATTATTTTGTAGGCACATCTCATACCTAGTCATCTTCCCAGTTACAATCATGTCAAAAGTAATTAAATCAAGTAATATCACACAATTTTTTTAATGTAACATAACTCAATAATTACGCTTTGTTTTTTTTCAAAAAAATAATAATAATAATAAATAAATAAATATATATATATATATATATATATATATATTCGGCCTTCGTTTCATTTTAATGTTCAATTTTAATTATATTTTATATATTTCTAATTATTTTTGGTTTGAAAAAATTGCTCTTCATTAATTTTACTCTATAAGTCATAGAAATATATTATGGTGTATTATTTCTCGAATTAAAATTATGATTATATTCACCTAATTTTGTATTAAAATTAACTTTAAATTTATTAATTAATATTGGCTATTTGTGAAAATACCACAGTCAAAATGAAACAACTCTCAAATTAGAAAGATCAAGATGAAATCGTAACCTAATTATTATTATAGTTGTGATAGAAATCGTAAACAGCAATAAAAAAAAGGACGAAAGATAAAATATACCAATTTATGTGATTTATTAACGTTATATTAACTACACATTTAACAAGCAAAGAGAGAAATTAATTTATTGAAGAGATAAGAAAAACAAAATACAAAATACTAGAATAAAGCACTCTTAATACAATATAAGCCAATCATAAAACATAGTACTTTCTTTAGTATGAATCGAGAGAGGCAAACAACAAAAGTACTATTGATCTTGAATAAATGAAAATTAAATATTAATTTTCAAAAATAAATTTGTGACAGTAGTATTGAAATAGATTATTCACTAAACAATAAAATCAACATGTCATCAACCATTTTAATATAAAATCTCGTACTAAATCATGCATGTAATATAATTTAATTGATTCAAATCATTTAATCATTTATGTTTTAAAGAAAAGAGAAGTCTTGGATTGGAAGTTTAGCTTTGGTATAACATTGAAGTTACGTTTAACAAACTCTTGGCAAATACGCTAAGTAACGTTTTTCCACTAGGTATTTTAATGAATTTTATGGAAGTTTCTAACTCATGTGAATAGTTTTTACAAAAAAAAAAAAAAAAAAAAAAAAAAAAAAAAAAAAGTGAATAGTTTAAAAAATATATATGGAAAAGAAGTTTTGGAGAGTTTTAAGGTTTTTTTATTATTATTTTTTTTTTAGTTCAACATTTATGATCGAATCATAAGACTTCAATGTCTTATTTATTTGATAGAGATGGATATATATTGTTTATTGAACCACTACTTAGATTTACTCAATATTTTAGAATTTATCTAATAAATTAATACTTTGTGTGAAAAGAAGAATTTTTTTTAATGATATCTGTTGAAATAAATCCAAATCTAATGCCAGATCCAAATATTAAGTAATAGATGAAAATTATACACAAATAAAAAAAGAAATTGAGAAGAAATTAACACATCAATGTAAAGTGATTCGCACTAGCTTACTCAACTGTTCAAAATATAAGATAATCAATTTAATCTTGATCACTCATTCATAATTGAATGAATATCAAGAACTCTCAAGTTTGTTGGCTAAGGTTTCTCTAAAAAGATGAAGACAACCTAACCAGCACAATCACACACCCACATAGTTAGTTAATCTAACCTCAAAGCGAATTCAAAGTTCATCATTGTTAAATACAATTGATGATGTGTAATTCATATTTAACAATATCAAATATGATTGAGTAATTAAGAAATTATGAATTTGAATCTCTCGTCTCTAATAATATTTTAAAACGAGTCATTAATAGGTTTTTGTTTTAAATTTTATAATCATAATTCTCATACATAAGAATTCTTTAAACAAAAAACGAAGACGGAATAGAAAGAGAATTAATAGAATAGGATAAACAATGTCAGCTAAAGTTGTAATATCATTTATGACATAGTAACTAAGAGATTATGAATTCAATTCTCTATCCTATTGAACTTCACACCAACCCGATGGTTTAACTGAACCATCTAGGGTCACGGTTCAATTCATGGAATATTCGATTCGACTGCTTGATTCCATTTCCATTACTCGTCCGAGGCCATGTCGCCTCTAGTGGGGTATTGATGTTTTCATTATATGTTGGTTGGGTTTAAAACTTTTGTATAGCTATAACTAAAATTATGGGTTTTTCTTTTTGTTGTTTGAATGTAAGAAGTTGTCATGATGGTGAACAAGTTTAATATGAGGGTGACTTGCTCTTACGAGTTCGAAAATCTCGATAAAAATAACTTCTTTGGTGAGTTCATATAAGTCACTAAGTAATATGGATGTAGGGTTAATCCTCAATAGTATTCAAAACTCAATACTTAAAGTATTAAAATTTGGTTGTAACGTTTTCAAGTAAATGTCAGTCGGTGTCTTTCTCAAAAAGAAAAAAGAAAAAAAAGTCAGTCAGTGTCGGTTAAAAAAATAGTTAACCAAAAATTTATCGATTAAGTCGGTCGGTTACATAAAATTTCATTTATATAGTATTAATGTTTTTCATGTAATTAATTAAATTTGTTATTAAATTATTACAAAATTAACTTAAATTTAGATGTGTTCCAACAAAATTGTTTATTATATTCAGTTTTTTAAAATTAATTTCCAAAATTGGTTAACCGATTTAACCGATCAAATTTAATCGACCGATCAATTTCAATGTCATATTTTAGAAAATCGATAAATCGGTTCGATATCAATTTTCACTAAAAATCGACATCGACCGATGAACATCCTTAATTAGTGGCCACCCTAAAATGTCCCAACATTAAATTGGCCACACTTATCATAGCCCTTGTAATTTGATCTTTATATATTTTATATTGTAATCTCTTATTTATTTTTCAATGAAATTTTGTGTGGTTTTTCCAAAAAAATAATTGCCTTAATTAGAACCATTCTTGTGGTAGGATTTAAAAAGATAGGGCACCAATATTGAATATACCGTAGATTAGATGTTGATTAAAATGGAACCTTTGAGTTTAAATCTTCCACGCAACGCATTTTTGACCATTCAAGTTTCGATTAGTCGTTACGCGTCCTCAGTCTTACGTGGCGCCACCGCCATCTCACGTTTCTCCAAAACGACACGTCGGAAAGTTAAAAGCCGAACCTGCTGACCCAGCTGCCAAACACACCCTCTCTTCTCTGCCTCACTTATTCTCTACACGTTCATTTATTGGTTTTAGGGTTTTAATATTGTAATAAATAAAAATAAAACAAAAATGTGTTAATTTTAATTGCAATATAATAATAATACTATAAAAGTTTCTATGTACAAAAATTTTGTGGTCCATTTTCAAGATTAGAAATATTGGATTTTTATTTTTTTTTTTAATTATTATTATTATTATTTTTTATCTACGGTTGGACACAATCTAATTTGATGAATTGGATTAAGTCATTAATTTATAGATTGAATTGTTATTTGATTGACCTCAAATTTATTTAGATTGACCTTTTTATTATTGTTTGTTTAAAAAAAAACATGTCTTTGTCATTTATAAAGTATTACGCATATTTATTTATTTTTTTAATTATTACTTTTAGATTTTTTATTATCTAAAATCTTTAAATTATTTATTTATGTCTTTAAAATTTATTATAGTGATTTCTACAAAATTTAAAATAAATAACAAAAATATATAAATTGGGCTAGTTCAAGCACATAGGTTGGAATCAATAATAGCATAATTCTATTAATATCATGTACAAACCTAAAAAGAGGTTATAGTTCCTCCAATCTTTATGATTAATAGATTAATCAACCCGAAATTTTGATTTGATTAAAAAAATTATTTATGTCTTTATGATTAATGGATTAATCAACCCGAAATTTTGATTTAACTAAGAAAAACACATAGATTTGTATGGGTGGATGAATTAATCAACCCGAAATTTTGATTTGATTAAAAAAATTTCTTTTTTAACTCAATCTAACTCAAATTCATGTGTACCAGTAGTTTACACTTTACACCCCTATTAAGAATATATGCATCAATCCATGATTAATGGTTTAATTTCTCAAATTAATAGATTTTCATATGTGTACATTACTTAATTCAATCACACACATATATTTATAAGAAAAATGGAAAATAACTTGTGAAGATTTAAAAGAAAATTATTGGACACATGAAAGTGAGAAAAACCTTCCCAAAAAAATATAGGCCGGTTGGGTTATATTGTGCAAATTACTCACTTGTTTACTAGCATGATAAATTATTTTTCCTATTCTCAATATTTGAAAAGAAATAATTATAAATTAATGTTGAACTAATACGAATCAATGTTAACAATAGTTGAGTTTGATTGAGATAATGTATAAATTTGATAACCTAAAAGGTTTCGGTTTTGAATTCACAACCTCATAATTGCTCGATCACACAAAATGTCACTCAAGCTCTGCTTTCTTTGGAAATATGAATTCTTATCCTCACATATTTTAATATATTATTGAATTAATTTTTAAACTAATAAGCATATCTACTAGACTGCACCAAGTATTATTTTACACTTCATATCAATTATACTTGGTCAGTTTTGATGCCAACTTCTTCGATAATTAAATCAGGTGGGTTCTATAGAATGAATTAATAACGTGTTAGTTATCTTAAACGATGGTTATCCATTTCAACCCACGATTACGAATTTATCTTGACAATCAATTTTTAACTCTTTTTATTTGAAAGTAATAATATCTCTACGTAGAATTTCTATTCTCTATTCTAATTTTTATTTAAAAATTAAAATAATATCAAGTGGCCCACGTAATATGTCTTGTTTGGCCAGAGTGTTAAAATAGGAAGTTGCCAAACTTAGTACATATTCTAGATTCCTCATGATTATTTTATTTTCTTCTTTTTGACATCATTGATTCCGCACAAATGAATCTCATGCAAGGAAAATAATAGAAAATTAGAAGATAAACAAATCTTTTTTTAAAAAAAATATATTATCTAAACATTTTTCTAAATAACCCTGTTTTACTATATCTCCTATTAGTTCGGAGTAAGAAAGTATATAAGGGTTTTTATAAAAATGAACTTTTAAAAAATAAGGCAAAAAAACCTTTTTTTTCGAGTTAAAAAACTTTTATACAAAAGTAACAATATTTTAGATTCTAGATTAGTTTGCAATAATTTAGTCTATAACATTTGGTAAATAATCATTTATTCATTTATTCTAGAAATCTCATCATAATTTTTTTTTTTAACAAATCTCATCAGAATTAATTGTTGTTCTTTATAATATGTAGGACCTACATTTGTACTTTATAAACACATACACACACATATATATTAACTTTATAAACATATTTAATCTTTAATTAATTTATTTATCTAAGACATGTAAAAACACATAAAATCTTAATGAGATATTTTTATAATAAAAGCTAAATCCTTATAAATTTTAAAGTAAATGAACTAATTATATTTCAAAATTTAAATCGTTACACAATTGAAATGTATCAACATTAAAAATATTATTAAGACAAATATTATACATTATAGTTCAATCATTATTATTAAATGATTATTCTTTGGGAAAGTTTAAGGACCAAAAATATGAAGAAAAAAAAAACTACAAATATATATATATATATGATGGAATATGTTAGGTTAATATTTTTTGTTCTCTATTAAAAAAAATAAAATAAAATCTTTTGTTCTCTTTCATTCTCATTATAATTATTAAGAGTTGGAGTAAATGTGGTATAAATCACGACAAATATATAAATAAATAAAGTGGTAATTCTATTTAAGAAATTGATTGAGAATATAACTAATTTAACCTAAAAAACATATAACATTAGATTATAACTCAACATCCTTGTAATTTATTTTTTGAATTCATCAACAATTATAGGTTGGAAATTTGAACACATCTCTTAATCGTTTGGATATATATATAAAATTACGATGCATCAATATTTATAATCCACCAACAATCATACTACCTCAAAGCCATTGATTGTGAATTTGTAATTTTTACTATTTTTTATAGTAAAATAAATTACTATTATCAATAAAAATATAACTCAACCCAAATATATGAAGAAGTTAGGAATCCAATTCCTACTCGCAATTGGTCTCAAAGAAATGACGCAATAGATAAAGACTTAAGATTTGAATGTGTACTTTTCTGAAAATCTCAAGAACATTAATTTGTAGACACTTTCTATATCTTCATCCATTCGATGTCTGGCCAGAGATGAACGTTGTTAACCTTGTTTCAAAAAAAAAAAAAAAATTGTTAGTCTCACCCTATTTTTATTTCCTTTATGCCAAACAACACCCAAATATTTAAAAGAGAAAAACAAAAACAAAACAAATTTAACTATTTTATTTTTTTTATTATTGTTTTTAAATTCAATCAGAATCAACTACACGTGATCCAACCACAGAAAAGACAAAAAGATGGCCGTTTCAGAACTCTATAAATTGCGCCATCTCCTAATCCAAATCCAAATTAAAAACCTAAACCCAAAAAAATTCCCTCTCAAAAAAAAAAAAAAAAACTCTCAATCTTCAAATCGGAAAAGAAGAACCAAATCTCGTAATTAAAAATGGCGACAAGTTCAATTCATCAAATCGGTGCTCTGTTTCCGGCGGCGAAATGCAGCGATCATTCACCTCAATCCAAGTCTCCGACGAGTTCCTCGGCTGCGACAACGCTCCCTACGGCTGCGATTTTGCGACCTAGAGTTCCAAATCGCGAAACAGAGAACAAAATCGCACAATCTCCGTCGGACAGATTCAGGCGATCAAGAGCGGCAGCGGCGGCGAAACGCAACGATCATTCACTACAATGCAAAGCTCCGACGATCTCCGCGGCGGCAACGACGGTTCCAACGGCGGCGATTTTGCGATCTAGAGTTCCGAATCACGGAATCGCATCATCGCAATCGAACAGATCCAGTCGATGCAGAGCGACGGCGGCGGTGGCCGAGGTCGGAGGTCGGAGGAGCGGAGTGCCGGTGTATGTGATGATGCCGTTAGAGAGTGTGACGATGGAGAATACGGTGAACCGGAGGAAGGCGACGGAGGCGAGTTTTCAGGCGATGAAAACGGCGGGAGTGGAAGGAGTGATGGTGGATGTGTGGTGGGGACTGGTGGAGAAGGAGAGGTCCGGCGAGTATGATTTCGGCGGTTATGAAGAGCTTTTGGCTATGGCGGCCAAATACGGCCTCAAAGTTCAGGCCGTCATGTCGTTTCATCAATGCGGAGGAAACGTCGGCGATTCCTGCACGTAAGCTGTCGTTCAATTTTAGTCGTTTTTACTCGTTGCTTGGGTCTATAATTCTCTATGTTTTAAAAAAAAAAAATTACTTATTAAATTTGAATAATGTCTATGGGAAAGTTCAAAGTACATGATTACCAAAAAATTTACACAATAAGTAGATAACTAAAATTAGAATTTAATTTGTATTGTTTTAAAATCTAACGAAAATAGTTTTTTTTTTTATAAAGAGGTTATATGTTAATAGAGTTTTACTTTGTTGACTTATATTTTTGTTAATGATATAAAAATCAATAATTATGGAGTGATTCAAATAGTCAAAGAGACTTTAGAATATTTAAGATGATATGAATTAATTTTTTATGAATTTACTAAACATTCAATCAAGTGGTACTGACATTCCTATACATAAAAAATAGATAAAATTAAGCTGACAATTTTCTAAATATCCAATTTTTTAGGATAATTGATTCCATAAAGATTGCATATATCCTTTTTTTTTTTTTTAAATAATCAATATTTTAATTAACACCTACATCATTGTCATGTGGATAATAACTACCACGCAGTTAATCTGCTTGTAATTGGAATATCGTGAATTGTCTATTAAGTTTTAACTTTTAAAATTATATACACTAAATTCAATCTTTTTTTTTTTTTTTTTTTGAGAATCTAAATTCAATCTTTTAAAGTATATGAATTTAGTTTTAACTTTTAAACTAAAAAAATGAAAATTAAATTTATAAACCTTAATACAATTTATAATTTATCAAAATTAAAGTTCTGTTTATATTTTAGAATTCAATTTATGTAACAATTGAAGGTGGGAGCACTTGATGAATTGAATACAAGACAATGTGACAACAAAAATAATAGCTAAGCGGAATCAATAAATATCCAAAGTTTGAGAGGTTATAATTTAATTCCTCCCACTTGCAATCATTGTAATCTCAAAAATAAAATACAAGAGAAGGTCAGTTAGTAAGAGATTAATTTTAGTGACTAGTTTAAATTTTTTGAAAAGTCTAAAATTAAAATTGAATTTTTGAAATTATATAAAAATGATATGAATTCCAAATTCTACAAGTAAAAATAACTATTTTACCCTACTTAAAAAATTAAATTAATTTTAAAAAAAAGTTAAAGAACAAAACTACTTTTTTTTTTCAATAAGAACCATAGCAATTAAGATATTATAACTATTTACTTTTTATTTTTCATTTTTTTATTTTTTAAAGATTATCCTTTGATAACAATTGATTTTAAGCTTGTGAGTTTTGGTTTTGATTTTGATTTTGATTTTTTTTTTTTTTTTTTTTGAGTTCTAATTTGGAGGAGGACCACAAAACTCTGTTTTGAATATTTAATCTATAAATATATTTCCACTATAAATTTGTGTGTGTTTATCCATTTTCCCAATCTAATTAACGATGTTTATTTAAAAATTAAAAAAATTTGAAAGTGACCTAAAATCTTAAAATCATAAAAATAAAAAGCAATTTAAATAAACTCCTTCACACACGAGAGTCAAATCTTAAAAAAAAAAACAATTACAAATATAGTTACTTAATAAAAAAAATTTTGATTTTTTTTTTAATAAATATAGTATTGACATTAATGCATATCCTCACATACTTTTTTATATAATATTAAATATTATTGAGTATTTATAATATAATATTAAAGATTATAGGTAAATATTTTTAAAATTTTCATAATTATTTTATGAAAAAAATCCATCCAAATAAACATGACAATAAAAAAATTGTAATCATAATGATAGTAATTCAATAAAAGAAATTCGCAAATTTAAATATCCTTGAATTATAATAATATTTAAAATAAATAATATCTTGTTTTTTTTATAGACCTACAATGATGGAAGTTTGGGGAATGGAACTCTCAAATACCACTAGTTTTTTTTAATTTTTTTTATATATAAGTGATTATTTGGGGCAATTTATCATTTTTTTTTAGTACAAGTTGGGAGAAGAATAATTAGATTAACACCAAACTAGATAACCAATCGTGCCACTAACTCATTCGGTGCACTTGTCACATTTAAATATGAAGTAAATTTGTAAGAAATTAATTTATAAGCCAATTGTATCGTTTAACATCTTATGCATTTGAAATTACTCTTCACCACTTGATCGATTCATCTATTTAAATACGAGTGGTTATGATTAGCATAATTTCAAATTTGGATGCCCAACTCTGCAATAAAACGTACAGGATTCCATTGCCGAGATGGGTGGTGAAGGAGATGCAGAAAAATCCCGATCTGGCTTACACAGATCAATGGGGAAGAAGAAACTTCGAATACGTTTCTTTAGGCTGCGATAATGCTCCCGTTTTGCAAGGCCGAACTCCACTTCAATGCTACGCCGATTTCATGAGCGCTTTCAAACGAACCTTCCATCATCTCCTCGGCAACACAATCGTCGTAAGTTTCTCCGATTTTTCTACTCTTGAAATCTCTTTTAAATCCCTAGATCTGCACTTTTCTTGCCTTTGATTTTGTTCTTGGAATTTGTTTGGTATCTATCTGTTTAGGGCTTGGTTGTGATTTTAGGAATTGTTTGGGGCTGTTTGTTTACCATGTTTAAGGAGGATTTAACTCGAAGAAGTTAAAAATTGAGAGTTGTAGCAAGAAAACTCGTCTAAATGTGGTTTTTGTGTAGAAGTTAAAGTCAAAACTTTGTTTGGATATAAATTTAAAATGAGTAGTTAAAAAATAAATGATTAAAAATGAGTTATTTTGATTGATTAGAAATCAGTGTTTAGAAATAATTGAGTCATTATAAATAAATGATTAGAAATGAAAAGTTATTTTTAAAAGTAAAAAATGGGAGTCAGTAAAAACTCGTTTAGATGTAACTTTTCGAGAAAGAATTAATAAATCTTCTATTTAAATCTTCCTTAAATAGGGCAAACAAACCCCAACTTGGTGTCTATTTATAAGTGATTTCTATAATGGTGGATTAAATGTATTATTTGTAGGAGGGATTTTATTTTTAACTATAACCATCGTGGAGTGATTCATTCGTGAAAAAATACATAATTAACTAGATGATAAGTTCAATCAATAGTGACTACTTACCTGATCAATAGATTTTTTTTTTTTTTTTTTTTAAAGGTTTCCTTAACATCCAAAAAGTTGTAGAGTCAATTGGCCATTTTATTGATGGTGCTGAACTATTTCTCTTATTGGCAATAGCACAATATTTTGGGAGAGAAAAGTTGAAGTTGTACCTACGCTGTCTTAAAAACTCACGAATATAAAAAAAGATTAAAAAAAAAAAAAAAAAAAACTTATTCATGCTCTTGTGTCTGAATTTAAATGCTGTTGCTGCTTCTTGTACTTTTTTATTTGACATATTGTGGTGTGGTGTAGTGGATCTAAACCTTCAACCTCTTAAACCATACCAGCTCAGTTATGCTTATATTGAAGCTTTTATTTGAATTTTAGAAAGTAAGCCATACATATATTTTCATTTATAAGTTTTTTTTTTTTTTTTTTTTTGTTGAGGATCTCATTACATTGAAAAAGTGACAGACCACTTAGTCTTTATAACATACGTAGGCTACTCCTCTCTCATCATTAATTAGTTTGAGACAAATTCCATGTTATCTAATATCTTATTATAGCTCATTAAACCTAAATGGATATTTGATCCAATAAAAATAAAGTTGGGATTTAATTCATGAGGAGGCATGTTGAGGATCTCATATTGGAATGAAATCTTATTTATTTTACCTATGTTTTTTAAAATGTGTTTTTGTTATTTGGAATTTGGCTAAAAATTCAAATGTTTTATAAAGATAGTTGAAACCTTTTTTTTTTGGATTTCAACAAAAAAGATATTGAAATCCGTGACCTCTCAATCATGGACACACTTAAGCCGGTTGAACTTTTGCTCTCGTTAGCGGGATAGTTGAAACTGATAACAGACTAATAGAGAAATGAGTAGAAAACAACACAATTGTCAAAAAAATCAAATGCTTATCAAACTGAAGCCTTAGTGATGGTTTAAAGCTTTGTTTTAGAGAGGTTATTTCTTTCAGTTTTCTCATTGCAATTACTTTTTCCTATTTATAAGTTGAAAATAATAAAACTGATTATGTTTTTTTTTTCTCTCTTTTCTGATAAAGGAAATCCAAGTAGGAATGGGACCAGCAGGAGAGCTTCGTTATCCATCATATCCAGAACAAAATGGCACATGGAGATTTCCAGGCATTGGTGCCTTCCAATGTTTTGACAAAGTAATTCAAAATCTCCATTTACTCTGTATATATATATATATATATATATATATATATATATATATGTTCTTGCATCTTCTGATTCTAATCTGATTTCTTGAAATATAGTATATGCTTGGTAGCTTAAAAGCAGCAGCCGATGTCGCCGGGAAACCCGAATGGGGCTCGACTGGACCAACTGATGCCGGTTCCTACAACAACTGGCCGGAGGACACTTTGTTCTTCAAGAAAGAAGGCGGCGGTTGGAACTCCTCTTATGGTGAATTCTTCCTCTCTTGGTACTCCCAAATCCTCCTTGATCATGGGGATAGAATACTTTCACATGCTTGCTCAATCTTCGAGCCTTCGAACGTGAAGATATCGGTGAAGATCTCGGGCATCCATTGGCACTATGGAACTCGGTCTCATGCCGCCGAGCTCACTGCAGGATACTACAACACTCGGTATCGCGACGGTTACTTCCCAATCGCGCAGATGTTGGCTCGCCATGGCGCCATCTTCAACTTCACTTGTATTGAGATGCGCGACCACGAGCAGCCTCAGGATGCACTCTGTGCTCCTGAGAAGCTCGTCAGGCAAGTGAGCTTGGTGACTCAAAAGGCGCATGTCCCGCTCGCCGGGGAAAATGCATTGCCACGATATGACGAGTATGCACACGAACAAATCGTGAGGACTTCGTCGTTGGAAGCTAATAGAGAGATGTGCGCATTCACATATTTGAGGATGAGTCCTCAGCTGTTTGAAAATAACAATTGGAGTAGGTTTGTGAGATTTGTGCACAAGATGAAAGAAGGGAAGACTGGCCATAGAGGTTTGGATGAAAAGAAACACCAAGTTTCTAATGTACAGGCTAATTTTGTCTAAAGAGTATAGTTTTATTTGACTGTCTTTTTTTTTTTTTTTTTTTTTTTTTTTTTTTTTTTTTATAATTTAATCACATTTAGGATGAAGGTTACGATCCTGTAATTTCTTAGCTATTAGGTCATATATGCTGCCATTGGAGCTATTCTCCTTTGGGCAATTAACTTAGTAATTTTACTATATATATATGTAAATATTAGTCCCCTTATCAAATTTTACCACTCTTTCTTAAATGGTCAAGTGATGATTCAAGTAGGCTTTGTTAAAAATTTGATTTAGGTTAAGTGTTTTACTAATTTTATGAAGATTGGGTCTCCTAAACAATTTCTATTTATAGAGCATATAAATGAAAATGGGCTTAAATTTCAAAATTAAAAACAAAAAATCAAATGATTATAAATTGAGATTTAGATATTTTGTTTTGAATTTTTTAAAATTAAGTCTAAAAAAAAGAGTTTTTAAACTTTGTTTTTGTTTTCGAATTCGAATTCAAATTCAAAAGCCTATTTAAGTGAGATAAAAATTATTGTAGAAATATGAGAAGAAATTAAGTTTACTTGATAAAGGTTTAATAAAACTCGACTAATTGACCATTATATTGCGACAAATGTAGTCTTTTGGTGTAAAATTCCTCTTTATTTAAAAGATTATGATGCATCTATCAAGAATTATTATTTCTAAGCTTTCTTCTGCCATTAATGAAACATCTTTTTTCAAAAAGAAAAAAAAAGTTTGAGTTATCAAAGTTAGAAACTTGTAAAGGATTCTTTCTCTTTTTTGTTGCTTCGATCCCTTATTTATTCACCTCGTAAACTCTTGAAAGAGTTGTTTCTTTCTTCTCCTTCACCTCCGGCTCCTCTCTCAGTCAAGGCAAGGTAGCTGATTCTCTTCATAGGCTTTGCCGCTCTCCCGCTTATCAGTAGAAGGAAGGGTTTGACTCGTTAGCCAATGGACCAGGGGGGAAAATAGCTGGAAAGAGCCCCTTCGAGATTGTGAGCAAAAGACAATCATCCCTGCCTCATATCCGAACATACCTTGTCTTGGATCAAGAACAGGGTTAGAGGGATAAAAAAAAAAGCTAATTCGTATAACCGCAAGTCAAGCTTCTATCCATCCGCTCCTTAGCGTGACCTAGCCCGAGACTTTCAAGCTTTCCCAAAATTGTTATTGACCTATATAGTATCCATAGAGGGTCCGTTTGATGATGATACTAATGACTGGCTAACCACCATGTCACAGTCTACATCTCAAAAGGTGTTGTCCGATCTCATGCCCCATATAGATGATTACATCTATTTGGTCATGAAATTGCCAGTTGGACGACTATGTTATGCTTGCACTGGAGAAGGGAAGAGATGTGTGTTTGTTAGAAGAAGACTCACCATCGTCCTCATCCTCATCCAAGACGCAATAGATCTTTGGCTTTTGGAGGCTAATGAAACTGAAGAGTATTAAAAATAAAGTTATAATTTCATAATTGGGCTTAATAACTCAATCCCTTCAAGATTCTCATGATGGTTACATAAACAATAGAGGTAAGAATAATGAATTACAGTCCAGTCAAAGCGAGCTTAACTTATGACATGTATCTTCATCCAAAATATTGTAGGTTTGAATCTCCCAACCCTAAATATTGTGTTGAATTAAAAAATAATAATAATGAAGTGCAGAACAAAAAAAAAAAAAATACAACCCAAAAGCCTGTCAATACTAATTCCTTCCTTTACTGTCTATGCATATCAAGTAACACTCCCACCAAAATTTGTAAAGCCTTGGCAAAGGTGAAGCAATTTGTAGGAACTAGATGCTTTCACTTTCTTTTTCATTTCCCATCTTCTTCCTTGAAGAAATAACAATTTGGATTGGATTCGATAACGCTATCAAAGGCCTCGAAAGGTATAAGATCGAATGAACCTCGAAAAATTAGCCTGCTTCTTTGCTATAAAAAAGAATAACGAACCACACATTTGACTCGAAATGCACAACTTATGATCTCCAGTGTATTATCTACCAACTTGAAGAAAAGATCAATGGAAGCTTTAAGCATTGGCCTTTCACTGACTATCAGACCACCCCACATCTCAAAGAAGCTTGCTGGTCCTTCGGCGCGATGGACCGCCAGGAAAGAGCTTCATAATCCATCCCAAAACTCTTTCCACCACCTAAGAATGAGAAAATTCATATGCCTGACTAAACTAATTCCATCTCCATATCCACTATTCACTACCAAAACTAAAAGGAAAGGTAAGCTCAAAGCATGCTGTAAACCTGCCTTGCTCATTTTTTTTCAGAAAGCAGAAGAGCAGCAGTTATTTGTCAAACACACGCAAGCGCACACAATAACAACGAACAACACACAACACATCGCAGACGAAGAGAATTAATGAAAGATGATAATACCTCATCGCCCTCATCGGCGAGTACAATATCGTCACTGCGCGCTGTGCGAGTATCTGGTTGCCTAACAGGAACAATCTCACCAGCCATACTTTGAGCAGTCAAAAGCTCTAATCTTTGAGTTTGAGCTTCTAGTTTCCGAGACAACTCTTTGTTCAACTCCTTGATAAAAAAACGAACAGATGGATAAACATATAAGACTCGGGTTAATTTCTTTGGAGGAACAATAATGATCAGACTAAAATTCAGTTCCTAATATGCTAAGCAGAAATATTCTGCTATATGAGCTTAAATCTTCAGCCAATTATATTTTTATTGTGGGAAACACCTCTTAAGGTGAGCATGTATAAAGAATCAACACAGATAAAATCCAAGTTCACACAAATGGGGATTTAAAAATCAAAAGTTGGTCCGTTTATGTTAACAAATAAAAAAATTGATTGTGTACAGAATTCATATGGGACAAAAAACTACCTTCAACCTAGAACTGCTAGCTAACTCAGATGCCAAAGTTTGCGTTAACTCCTCTTTCTCTACAGCTAACTGCAAATCAATAAAATCCATCATCATTACGAGTCAACAATACCGGATAAATTACATAACTTATTTCAGGCCAAAGAGGCTAAAAAAAACTGCATCTTCGTGCAAATATCAAATAACTTAAATGGCTGCACCTTAATTGAAAAACATATTAAAACAAAAATCAGGAACAAGACATAAAACAATTGAAACAATAATCACATAGAAAGAAGGAAATGAAAAAAAAGTTGATAGAAACCCCCTAGGATAAGTATTACGCTTCTATAACGAATTCTAAATTCATGAAACTAGACATAATCACTATTAGCTTAAATTGCAAATTTGGTCTAAATGGGAGAACATTAGAATTTAGTCCTTGTGTTTTTTTTTACAATGAAATAAACTTTCGTTGAAAAAAGAATGAAAGAACGGGCATAGATACTCCTCTGCAATGTCTTTCCAAAGATTCCTAAAAGAGTCTAAACCCCCACACATAGACCACTCATATTTGCTCTCACAATAACCTTGTGCTAGAGAGAGTTAAAAGTCATTAGGAAAACGTCATAACCATTTCGCTAATAGGACCTTGTTACGAGTTTTCAAATTGCCCACACTTAAACCCACCTAGTTAGCTCCTTAGAGACATTGCCCCATTTAACCAAATGAGGGTTTAACACCTACGGTTTTAAAAGTTAAAATTTAAACCATAGGAAAAAAATTCTAACTTTCTTCCGACCATGGTGGCCAAATTTGCAATTTAACCTTGATAAATATTTTTCTTGTTCATAGCAGAAAAAAAAAAGTTATACTAATTTACGGATGCTACCTCAGTTATTAGAGCCTTGATGTTTTGAACCATCCTCATATGATCGGGAGGGATAATGGCCGACGAAACTTCAGTAGTGGCATTTTCAAGCAGCATGGGAGCTCCAGAGATATCATCTTCAGTAAGAGATGCTCCATCTTTTACTTCAAGGTTAGAAGTACGAGGAGTAGTATCTGTATTCATTGCGTGAATTTAACAACGAATACAAAAGTGAATGGAAGATTACCCAGTCATAATCTTGAGAATAATATGGGTGAAGTAAACTTGTATAAAAGGGTTTAGGGTGAGCAGGAGCTCTCTTCACCTAAATCTTCCGTAGATGTCGCCATGTCTTTTCGATCAGAAGTGTTGCTAATATCGATAGACTTTTCAACCGTGGAAGCTTTGCGTAACTTAGACTGCAACAGCTTCTTCTCTATTGAAAAGAAAGGGATGAAACGAAAGAAACGATGTTATTTAAGAGATGGAAGCCAAAAGGGACTTCCAAAAGTGTACCAAAAAATGATATCATCACTTCAAAACGTTCAAGACAAGGAAAAATGCTAAAATATAATACCAAAACAGGGGGAAAAAAAATAGCGATCATTCTACTTGTTATCATTTCTACAAAATACAAAACAAAAGGGCAATTATTATTATTATTTTTTAAACCATTATAGTTCCATTTTATTTTATTCATATAAAAAAAGAGAAAATTGTAATAAGTTCAATTACCTCATCCACCCAGAAAAATCAACCATAAAAGACATGGATTGAGAGTGTTTTGTTGTACCTCGACTATTACCACAGGACAACTGTCTAACCCTAATCCTATTACATTTGGTTGTCCCAGAAACATAGTAATAACATTCTTAAAGGAACACCTTTTCTTATAAACTACAGTTCAGGGGGGAAACTAATTTTAAATTATAAAGCTATCATAGGTCGATAAGCATTGTCAAAGTAAATGAATGGTCAAGAAAATATATTGGATACAATTGACACTGACGAGTCTGTCTTGCAACATTTAAAAAATCTGGGATGCTTGCAGGGGTGTGATACTCAGGTATGTGTTTGAGAATCCTAGGATTACTATTTCACGACAATCCACCATCCCCAAGTGGGTAATATATATATATATATATTCTTTTTTTTTTTTTTTTATGTCCATGGTTGTCTGAGCCAGCTTACACGCACTTCGACTATTGACACGAGCATACTTCTGTAAGATCCCCAAATGGTGAAGAATAATCTAGAAGGGGCAATTTTGGAAAAGTACTCAGTGAGTGGTTACTTTGTTCGGGAGAGTGCTATTGTGTGGTTATAAATATGGTAGTGTATGGAAGAGGAGAGGCAGGCATTATTTTGGGTTTAAGTCTGAGGACTTAGAGGGAGAGATTCTGGTGCTCTCGAATACATCGGTTAGTTTGTCGTTTATCTTTTTATTTCTTATCTTGTATTACTTCTTGTTATTTCTATTAGGGGTGTTCAAACAACCCGAATAACCCGAACCAACCAATCCAATATGACGGGTTGGGTTAGGTTAAATACATTTTTAGGTTGGGTTGAGTTCAAAATCATAAAATGTTCATGGGTTGGGTTGGGTCAAGGGTTAGCCTAAAATTAATCAAACCCAACCCGACCAACCCGAAATGATTATTTAATTTAAAAATATATATACTTTTACTTAGAATTTAACATAATTATATATGCGTGTATATTTTTTATTTAATTATTATTGTTAGATTTTTTATTTTTTCATATTCTATAATATTTTTTCAAGTCTTTATAATTTATAATCATGATAAAATATATTGTCAAATTATGTAATATATGTTTGTTGGTTTTAATTATATATTTGTTTTAGGAAAGTCGAATTATGTCACTTAGTTTTATTGTTTTAATTATCTATTTGTTTGTTTTATAGTTGGAACCTTCTATATAAACCATGATTGTAGGATTAATAGTGGGTGACTTTTTATTGTATATTTTACATATTTAATATTTATATTCATTTCATTACTTTGATTGGAGATTATATT
This sequence comes from Sechiopsis laciniata, assembly GCA_037833695.1. Lineage (NCBI taxonomy): Eukaryota > Viridiplantae > Streptophyta > Magnoliopsida > Cucurbitales > Cucurbitaceae > Sechiopsis > Sechiopsis laciniata. The sequence continues at coordinate 5,094,536 of JBBMKA010000020.1, read as the reverse complement.
TTGTTTATGTATAATGTAAGACTAATTTGATAAAGGATATTTATATTTATAATATATTATTGGACTCGATGACCCAACCCAACCCAACCCGAAAATATAAGGGTTGGGTTGGGTTGTCTCTTTATGTGGGATGGATTGGGTTAGAAAAATGGCCAACCCGAAATTTTGAGTTGGGTTGAAAACCTCTCTAACCCAACCCAACCCATGTTCACCCCTAATTTCCATTAATGAAATCTGCTACTATTTGAAGTACTATCACTGTTTTGGGTGATTATTTCCATTTGATATTGTGTTTGGATTTTATTGTGAATTGTTGAAGAAGTAAGGTATTGAATACCTTACAACTGCGTGATCATATAATATTTGGATGACAAAGAAACTCGAAAGAAATTAATTTTTAGGTAGGCGGCCACCATGGATTAAACCCTTCACCTTTTAGTTCCCCGAGGTCCTCTTGACCACTAGGTCACTCCGTGATGTTAATAACTCAAATGTATATTGCAAAACAATCATCTAATTTTTAAAAATATTATGCACTTTAAACTGTTTTACATTCATTGGGCCGTCCATTCAATTAAGATAGACTAGTCATCATAATCAAATAAATAGAAGACTAGTACGTATCAGATTAGTTTATTTAAATTAAAAATATTACTTTTTCAAAAATCTTCAAACAAGACTGGCTTGTCTGTAAAGCCTACAACATATCAACCATGTAGCAGTGATTTTGCACTTATTCTGAAATATAGACATACAGTACAGACAACATTTAAAGGAATACCTCCCAGTTTTAATGTTCGTCATTAACATGAAATCTGCAAGAAACCGTACTTTGCATTTTGCAATTCAAAAAGCTAAGACGCGATTTTCTTAAACAGTTAAGAAAATCTCGAAAGTCAGAACCATAATCTTTTATCTGACTAATTTAAATGCAAATATCATTATGCTTACCTTCCTGAAGAGCATCAATAGTTGATTGAAAATCATGACGTTCTTTCTCCATGCTAGACATTTTCTTCCTGCAGGTTCCAATAAAAATTGTAATTTAAACTTCGGTTAGTAAAAACAGCTAAAGATGAAAGTATAATTGGATGAAATTCTTTATAACAGATAACTTTTCAATGATTAAATGAGTACAAATAAGAAAGACCAAAATAACACCTCCCAAGTCCTAGGGAGTTATAAAAATGGCTCCATTAGAGATATTAGTTACAGGTGAAGAGTAATTAAAAAGCCTAGGGGAAGATGAAAACTATACAAAGTTGAAGTAAAAAATTAAGCTAAACCCAATTACCTTCGATATATATATTTTTGAAAAACTAAATTATTTCATTATTTTTTTTATAGGAATAGAATATATTATTTCATTCTCACAGTAACAACAACCCTCACAGTAATGCTTTGGAACCCTCATGCATAAAATAAAACCTCTGGATTTAAAATGAAAATGTACCACAGCAGGAGCTCTAAATTCTCCATTGCATTGATTCCTTTTCCTTTTGACGAAAGTTATTGGTTGGTGAGGCTTTTTTTTACCTATGGACTATTCTTGTAGTTCACTATCTCTCTCTCTCTTTGATGAAGTGATTTTTTTTTTCCAAAAGAAGAAAAAATAAAAAATCCATTTTGAACAGATGCAACGCTTGGCCTAGCATTTCAAAACAGTTGAGTTCCATGACTAGCCATCACGGAACTTTACCTAACCAAGAAGTAACCATGACAAAAAAGTTAAGGAATTTAGAGTGACAATTAGTTTAAAAACCAGAGGTTATTTGTTAACAGCCGCAATATTCGATGACGTACTTGTACGTAGAGATTTCAGCTTCTAAGTTCTCTAATTGCCTCTCCAGCTTTAACTCATTAGACCTTAGTCTTAAGGCCTACATAAACAAATAAGAAACACATAATAAATCATCTAACCAAGATGCAAGTAGGGCCCAACTCCAATCCGTTGTCATCTTTTTCATATGGGAGAGCATAAGAATAATATGAGTAATTAAAATAAAAATACGTATTCATTCAACTGAAGATCGAATATAAAAGCAATATATGGAGCAAAAAACTAAAGAAAGCAACCCTCAAGATCTTCTTCGAACAATTTTTTACGAAGAAAGTATTCTTTGAACACTTTTTCCACTTTTCAGTAGTAAATGAGAAGTTATAATCTTGTTCAAGAAAGAATTATCAACTTCAAAAATAATTCATTTACTTCGGCATTGGGAAACAGAAATTTAACATGTACATTTATAAAGAAGATCATCGTATTTATTTAACTTCAATATGAAGAAAAAAAAAAACATGAAAAGAAAGATTTTTTTTTTATAGGAAACGAAAATTTTTCATTTATGCCTGAAAAATGTACAAAAACCCTATCGAAACTTAACAAAAAAAGCTATGTCACTGAGAAATCAAAGTGGGGAGATGAAACAACTTTATTAAAACAATCTATGGTCATCAAAATCAAAACAACAGATGAAAGCCAGAACCTACCACCTAGCTATGGAGCTCTGTTTGCCTTTAATTTTACTTGATTTGGGGTTGCTATCATTTGAGCAATATCATTTTCTATTTCTTCAATTAAAAAAAAACCCATTTTTTAATACAAAAAGAGCAACAAACTAAGTTGAGCAGTCCGGAAAAATGCTGTATTGAAATGAAGGCCTTTTGGGAACTACAATTCCTTTTCATTCTTTCTTTTTTTGACGAAGGAGAATTACAATTATGATTTTAAGAAATCATTACCTTCTCTTCAAGACCAATTACTTCAGAAGCTATCAGCTTGGCACGTTCATCCGCTGCATTACACTCTAATTTTGCATTTGCATACTCATGTTTGATAGATTCTAGTTCAAACTGGTAAAGTGAAACACATAACTTCAATACTGTGGAAAGTTGTACATTTCAGAAACATATATATAATATTTGAAAATTATCTGTTCATGGGCCACTATATCATAAAAAAGTTCTTATAAGGTGAAGTTTTTTCAAAAAAAAAATACCGGTGTCAGAAGCGTTAGAAAAGCTCAAGACATGCTAAAGCGCAAAGCATAGTTGGGTAGATTTATATAAAAAAACATAGAATAAAAACCTCTAAATGTAAGATTTTTTGCGTTTAGGTTTAGTAAAATTCATATATAATCAAGAAGCTCTAAGGCATAAGCTCAACGCCCTAAGTATCCACAAGAAGACGCGCGTCTTTTTATCTAAGCTTCCCTTATTCAAGGCAAGGTGCTAGACCTATGTCTTGAGCCTAGGCACGCGTCCAAGCGAGTCTTTTAAAACATCGAGTGTCAAAATGACATTTGATATGAATCACTGCAGTAAACTTAACAAACATCGCACATAGAGATCTTTTCAAAAAAAAAAAAAAAAGCATCGCACATGAAGATGATAGGGAAAAGTGATTCGATTTCATTTTGAAAACTCCTAAAAGAGTCAAAGAAAACTCACAAAGTCTCACGACAACACTGAAACAGTTCCTTGAATATATCATGACACAATTATTAAAAATTATATTACTCCCAGTATTCATTCATGAGTTGAGTCCAGAAGATAGAACTAGATTGGATACTATTGATTAAACATTGTATCCATTGAATATCTGTTCACGTTCTTGTAGCATAATTCATTCCCAAAAGAGCTTCTCACAGGCACACACATCATGGTCCAAAAAAAATCAGATGAATTGAAACCGAGAAAGAAAATCAAAATAGCATCCATTGCAGAAGTTAATAGCCATTTCTATTTGGAAACTTGTTCTTTGATGAAAAAATGAAATTAATAGAGCCATAAGAAAAAGACTAACCATTCGCGTTTTCATTTCTTCCTGTAACATCGCCATGTCAGCTTTTAGTTGATCGACAATGCTTCTCTGAAAAATTACCAAAAGAAAACAGAAATAAAAGACTTCAAACCAGAGCCATAGGAATATCGAAAATGTTTAACCGTTCTCACTTTTCCGCATATACTTTTTTTATTGTTTTTTCTCCGAGAGCTGTTGGGGAAATTATTCGCTATCTACAATCTTCAGCAGGTTTTCTACAACAATTTTAAGGACAATGTTCTTCAAATGCTGGTTGGTCCTTTGTAGGCAAAATCAGAAGAAAAAAAAAATGAAAAATGAAAATCAAAGATTATTTAGTATACAGTTTGAAATTTGGTTTGAAAGGGATTAGAGGATAGCAAGTTTCTTTCTCGGTAAGATCGTTTTGGGTCAGCTAATCTTAAGGCGTCTTCATGGTGCTCTCTTTCCAAATACTTTAGGGGATTATTCAATTTAGAACTTTTGTTTTAATTTGAAAGCCTTTATTTTCCATTTGTAACTTGCATTTTATGCTTTTTGTCTTTCTTTTTTGTTCTTTTTTTTAGCTCACTTTTTTTGTTTTCGTCTTTTGATCGATATTCTCTTTCCAATTTATGAGTTTGTTTCCCTAACAAAATAAAAAAGAAAAAAAAAAAAATCTGTAGATTATTACTTTGTAAGATCTCAAATTAAAACAAAATACATAACAGTAGGCCATGGAAATAAAATAACTAATCATCGGAAAGGTGAAGCATTATACTATACCCAAGCAGAATCAATAAACCAACCTGTTTATTATAACTATCTGTAAGAGATGAATTTTCAGCAGCTAAGGACTCTGCTAAAGCCCTTGAAGCCTCCATAGCTCTTTGTAAGGAGAATTTCTCTTGTGTCAAATCTTCAATATGCTGAACAAGAAGAAAATTGAAGACCACAAAAATTGTCAAAATATAATTTTCACGAGGAAAAGAAAAGATGCCATGGATGCTAAAACCATGAATACGTCCTATTCTCAACACCGTTTATTCAAACATCAGAAGATGAGAAAAAAAACATTTTCCAAGAAGCACAAAAAGGAATATAGTTCATCGTTTATTCAAACAACACCGTTTCTTTGCCAATATCTTCCTTCTGTAGCTCATGAAGTCAAATAAGCTACAATAATAACATTCACCAAGTTCAGCTATCTATTATAGAAAAGTTTTTAGTAAGAACTCTTCAATAAGCCTCTGGAGTTTCAAATTATCATGTTTTCTTTTTATGGATTAGACTAAGGGTCAACAACATAAATCATGCTATACAGAATAGGAAGCAGTTGAAAGATTTAATAACAAAGAAATATCTTGAACATAATTTTCAAAATCGTCAAACAACCAGTAGGAGAGTAATATGACTAGGCATGCAAGAGAACTCATCTTCGGATGACATTAAAATACTAATAGTGGAGAAGTAAAGGAAATAAGGCTGTTTGCTCCTTCAACTGAAGGTATGCAATAACTCAAACTTGAAAATCTCAAAGTATGTAACTCACTTGGATCGAGGTTCACCCTTCTAGCAATTTCATAATATCAATGTAATTGTTTCTTATAATGATAATAATTGACAACAAAAACATAGTTTAACTGGCATAGAGTATGGGCTTATGAACGAGAGGTCATAGGTTTAAATCCCATACCCACAAATGTTGTTTAGCGAAAAAAAATAATGATAATGATTATAAAAATAAGATACTTATCCTTTAAAAAACATGAGAAATACTTATCCTTAAAAAAACATGAGAAATACTTGATTCTAAACAGAAAAATAAAGGGGAAGAACCTTGATACTCTGAGATGTATGGTAGACTAAATGTAAAATATAACTGCATAGTTTTCTCAACACGTTAACTTTTCTAGTTGAAAACACCGTAGAAAGGTTCGAGACTCAACCCATCTCCATACCAAAAGAAACTACAGGAACACAACACATTAAATTATCATTCATTCTTGGCGAACAGATTCAAATAGAACTAAAAAAATAATAATAATAAAATAACATTACATAATCTTTTCTGGCATATAGGGCATTATGGTAAATTTACATATTGTATGGACCAATTCCAGATTCAATGATAACAACCAAATATAAAAGTACCTGTTCCAGAGCAGCAAAATCTTCATTTTTCTTAGACGAAAAAAGATCATGTTTCCTCTCCATCGTACTATCCTCTATCCCTACAATTGGCTCGTCCAACCCCTTACCAGCAAAAACTGGAGGAAACAAATTGCTATTCGACACTGGAGTGTTTTGAGAGGCAAAATCTGGGGGTGCTCCCATTGTCTTCATATCCAGTAATGGCTTCTGAAAAGGCAATGACTCTATAGGATTCTGAAAAGAGAAGGATACTGGGGCCTCTTTTTCATTTTCTTTAAACCCATCAGATATTCTAGATCCCTTATTATGTTCACTATGTCCAAGAAAATTCCCTGAATGAGCATTAGCTATAGTAAGAGAATCAAGAAACGATGGGCGAGACCTCCTAAAACTATTTTCAGATGACGTTGTGTATGGTGATTCATAGATGGAAGGGCTTCTGATATCAGTATCCAAGCCGGCAGATTCAGATGACGGCACATTTGCAGGCTTGATTCTAGGATAATCAGTTACATCAATAGGTTTTCGCTGTACAAAATCAGGTGTCTGAGTGTCAATGAATTCAGAAGTTCCACGCACATTCTCCCCAACTTCATGAGAACTATATCCTTTTTTAGTTGTATTATTAAAGCCTATATAAAATATAAAACAATCTGTTATCGTCAATTTTCTCTGGACAGAACATGGAAAAGAAAAAATAAAAAACATAACAAGACATAGAAATTGAAATTGAAATTCAGACAATATTACCATCATAAGATGACGAGAAAGAAAGTCCACTAGCCAAAATATTGTTACTACTGGAATCTTTATCTTGTAAATTTCCAATAGTATTCTGTGGAGAAATATTTGCAGAAAACTTGTGCAAAGGACCAGAGCTCTTAAGTATAGAATTTTCTAGAGTATCTCTTCTATTGAGTAGTCCATCCACCTCACGGAGGTCAGGTTGACTAAAAATACCATCAGTCTCTTCACTTGTATGTGAGCTAATGCCAAATGAAATTCTAGCCTGAGATCCATTCCTCACTCCTGAGTCATTATTTATTTCTAATATTCTACTACTAACATCTGCGGTTCCAAAGAGCCTCGGACCATTGGTTGCCTTTATTTCTTGACCATTTGATTGTTGCTTCACTGGATTAGCAGAGAAAGCTCCACCACCATTTCTTGTCAAAGGATAGTTTGCTTCTCTTTCATTCAAACTATTTTTATCAATATTATGATAAAAGCTATATGCATGTCTGTCATCTTTTACTTCTGCAGAAGATGATTCAGTAGCCAATCTGACTGGTCCATTTGTAGTCGTAGCTCCACCGGAATCTGTAATTCGTTGGGCATGTTCAGATTCTAAAGGTTTCTTCTCCTGGGAACCACCATCTGAAATGTGATTTTGGCTTGGTGGTGTAGCTTTCTTACCTCGCTCAGCTGTTTTTTTCTTTCTGAACTCCTCTAACTGCAAGAAAAAAAGGAAGCAATCAAATTTTCACATATAGCAAGAATCAATGAAGTGATTAAAAAAAGGGAAACTTGCCAGATTAGTCAAATCTAGAAAATAATTATAAAGATCACTTTTTAAAAAAATTGCAAACATGGTCATTGGTATTGATGAGTATTTATACATAATTCTTTATAATACTGTATTAATAATACATAATAATGTATTAATGAGTATTTACAATACCATATTAAAGCGTATTAATGACTATAAATACAAATACTTTAAAATTTGCCTACATTTATAATTATTTTGTGAAAAGAGCTCATCCAGTACAATTTTCCTTAAAAAAACATGGACACTTTTGTCAGTTTCCGCAACTGTAATCATTTGCCACTCCAGTTACTTCATCCAATGAATGATGTTTTCTTTAAAAGAAAAGAAGTTCTTAGTGACAAAGCCTTGGGCAGACAGAAAGGATCAACCAATTTAATTAGAGAAAATGAACCCCCTCATCCACGACTTAGTAACCAATAGGTTATAGGTTCGAAATCCTTTTATTGTTGATTTCAAAATTTATTGAGATAAAATGAATGTCACCAAGAATAATAACTCATACTATATAAATGCTTCTAAAGTATGAGAATTAGGAAGTTTTCTAGAAAAGTGCTGGGCACATGTAACCAACACCAAGTACTCAGACTATACCTCTTTGTATCTACAAGACTTCACAAATTAACTAATTGGAGCTCTTTTTCATATTCTCCTTTAGTTAGAGACTTTTTCTCCTCTTTTAGATGTACTTCTTTTCATTACACTTAATGAAAGTCTATCATTATTCCCAAAAGCACTTGTAGATAAATAAATTTTTGGGTAAATTATAAGTTTGGTCCCTATGGTTTGAAGAAAATTAGAGTTTAGTCCATATAGTTTCAAAAACTAGAATTTAGTCTCTATAGTTTGAAAAAAGTTAAAATTTGGTCCATGTGGTTTTAAAAACTACAATTTAGTCCCTATGGTTTGATGAAATCTAAAGATTAGTCCTGGTCGTTTGAAAAAAGTTAAAATTTGGTCCCTGTGGTTGGACAGACTACTTCCATCCTTAAAGCAATGGCCCATCATAAATCAGCAAACAACCTCCATGAAATCAGTCATCCAAAGTATTTGAGTATAAGATTCAATAAATATGAAACTTGAAACCAAACTTTTTCTAAAGCAAATAACAGATATTACTTCCCTAAATGTGAAAAATTGAAATCAAATATTTCCCTAGCAGCTCGATCATGATCAATTAATACCAACTAACCAGCCAAACGCATACAGAATCTTACAAACAAAAACGTACAAAAACAAATGCGCAAATTGAAAATTTGAATAACATTCATATACGATCAAACAAGAAAAAGTGAAGGAAAATCGATACCCGACGCTTCCCTGCTTCCAAATGCTCTAATTTCCGAGTCGAAGCCATCGAATCAGGCAAAACAACAATCTCCAACTCAAGAAGACAATTACAAACAAGCCCAAAATCTTCATGGCGATGCCATTTCCGGGAATAAAAACACAACCCCACAAAACGAATCAAACCAATCAAATAAACCCAATTCAATGAATCTAAAACAACACTGGGAGGTTAAATTAACAGAAAAGGAAACCGAAATTGATGGGAAAATCCAGAAAATGAAGAAATACGAATTTGGGTATGAACAAAATGCTGCCGGGAAAAATTCCGATTCATGAAAGAGGCGGATTCCGATCGGATCGGACACGATGAGTTGGAAATGAGGAAGAATCTGGCAGATCTATGTTCCTGTGTGGGTGCATTTGGTAGATTGTTCTTACGGAATTTTTTTTTTTTTTTCTGCGGATTTTTGCTCTTGGAATTTCGGTGCAAAAAAATACAAATTTTTAAACTTGTTCAAAATAAAATTGAAATGATAAAAATAATAATGAATTATGGGAATTACGGAAGCGTCAAGCATGTGTTTCATTTTGATTTTTTTTAAAAAAACATGTGTTTCTTTCCGAAGCTTTAAAAATAAATAAAATAATAATAATAATAAAGATTTTTTAAAAAATCTTAAGAGTGGGTGATATGTTAAGTAATTTAGATTAAAATTTTAATCTTTAATATTTTAATAATGTACACTTTTAGTACTTATATATTTTTTTAATTTATTTTCTTTAAAAAATTAAATTCACATAAAAGTTTAAATAATTAATTCATCAATATATATTAAAATTTAAAATCAATCCAATCATTATTTTAATCAACATTATTACGTTATTTAACTAACGATTTTATGCTTTCATGCAATAAAAGTGAACAATATTAAAATATGAAAAGTAAAAGTGTTTAATTTTAAAATATAGAGACCAAATTAAAAATGTATTTTTCTTTTTGCATGGTTGACAGTGGAGAAATGTTTTGATTAATTTGTAATCTTTTTTTAATTATAACAATTGAGGATGAGAGATTCGAATCCATAATTTTTTAATTGTTGAATATACACTAATATCACTGAGTAAATAATTACTGCTCTCATTAACAATTAAAAATAGAGAAATTATATAATTGAACGTAAAAATATCGAACCATGAACCATTGCATACTAATGAATATTGACTAAATTGATAAATAGTCGTTGAAGTTCATGTTCATGAACCAACTTAAAAGATAATAATAATTATTATCAATATTATGTTTATCATACGATTTCAAATGTGTTTAAAAGATTTTTTAACTTTCCAACATTTTTTTTTTTATAGATTACAAGTTTCAATTTTGTTTCTAAAGGATATTTGCATACTCTAAATTAGAATCATGTGGAGAGTCATCATTTAAATTATGCGAAAAGAACAATCTTAATATTTCAAATATTGTTTATACCAGTTATACTTGCATGAAACTAAATTATTTTTAATCTTATCATTTATAATGTAAGATATTTCTTTGTCATTGGACACCGATTGTTTTAAATTAATTTTGTTTTAGAAAATATTTTATTCATATAAAATTACTTAAAAATAAACAACATTTACATGTACTAAAAAGAAAAAGAAGCTAAATTCCTAAAAAAAAAAAAAAACAAAAAACAAAAAAAAAACCTAAAAGAAGCCAAAATTTAATGACATTTTATATGACTTGTAGGTTTGAAACCTCTGGTTGAAGTAAAAAAGACATTTGGATAAAAACGGAAAATATATTACTTTTTTTTTTTAAGAAAAGGAATTTTTTTTTTTTTTTTTTTTAAAGAAAAGGAAAACATATTACTTAACAATCAAAAGAATTTATAAATACAAACTGTGTAAATAGTTTAATATCTTCTAGTCTGGATGGTGTAGTTGGTTATAATGTTAGTCTCACACACTAGAGGTCTCTAGTTTGAATCTAGGCTTAGACATATTAATTTAAGATATTTTTTATGGCAAAACTATAATCTTAATTTGTATGGTTTGGAGAAAGTTAGAGTTTAATTTCAAAAACTAGAATTTAGTTCATATAGTTTTGATAAAATCTAAAAAAATGGTCATTGTCATTTCTAATTGTTAGTAAATTAAGTATTTGAAAGTTAATTATTTATGTGTCAATAACAAAATTATGAGTTAGATAATTGATATAACAACAAAAAATCATATTATTTATGAATGAATAGTAAGTTCCATGTATTTAATACATCATCGAAGTACGATAAAAACTATATTTTAGGTTTTATAAAACCATACTCCATAAAGACTAAATTCTAATTTTTAAAATTATAGGAACTAAATTTTAACTGTTTTCAAATCATATAGTTTATAATCTAGTTTTAAAAATAATGAGAACAAAACTATAAATTTTTTCAAGGACTAAATTCATATTTTACCCTATTTTTTTATGAAAATAAATATAATTATAGTTTCATGAAAAAATAAACGGTAATAAATATATATTTATAGAGCATAGCATTTTCTTTGCATAATCCAATTTAAGACAAAAGAATTGAAGGAAATATCCATCAATATACTTTTTTTTCCCTTTGTAAGCTCCACCCAATACACTCCTTTTTTTAGATCAATTCTTAAGATGGCTACAATAATATTTGATATTATAAATTTACTGCTATTACTCTACAACAAGTTAGGTATAAACATCTACATAACACCATGTTTAATACTATACTTACAAATTTAGGAAACAATTGAAAAGTGTTTTTAAAGTTTTTACCTTAATTTTCTCATCGAATCATTATTCCAAAAAATGTTGCTCATACATGAGTTTAAGGATAGCGTTAAACCGATGATAAACTCTTATTTATCTAGGACTTGTTTGATAACCATTTGACATTTTTACTAAAATTTCCTACGACGTGTTTCATCTTTTCTATAATATATTCATCTTTCCTTAATAAAGTAGGTGAATGCTAACCAAATTTCAAAAAAAAAAAAAAAAAAATTAGAAGCTACGTTTTTTTTTTGTTTCTAAATTTTAATTTGGTTTCTAAAAATATAGGTAAAATATAAATATACAAGTAAGAAAAAACATATGGTAAGGTAGGTATTGTAGGCTTAAATTTAAAAAACGAAAAAGTAAAAACAAAATAGTTATAAAATGAGATTCTAAATTTTTGATATATTGATTGAAGTGGAGATAGCAAAAGGAAAAAAGAAAAAAAAATTATGGATCTCAAAATTAAAAAAAAAATATATATATATATATATATATATATAACAAAAACTCATTTAATAATGTTAAACCAATAATTTGAATCAAATCCACAAAAATGATAATTTTAATCAAAGTGAAATGAATGGTTTAAGTAAAAGTGAAATGAATGGTTTAAGTAAAATTGATGGAAAATAAATATTTTGCTATGTAATATTTTTTAAAAGTTATTATAATTAAAACAAGAATGCGACAATTTGTTATCTCCAACAAATTTCTTAAAAAGTATCCAATCGATAATTATATATTTCACACTTTTGAGTTAAAAAGTTTATTACTAATATTATATTTTCTTTATGCATATTAGTTTAACCACGTCAACTTACTACAAGTACTAAAGTAACCTCAACTCTACAAGTACTAAAATCTTCATCAACAAGCTCAACTTCAAATAAATCAATATTTGAGATAAAGAAAATGAGAATGATTATAAATAAAATCAGAATTAAGAGGAGAATGTGAAAGACAATGATTATCAATAAAAATAATTATATATGTTTAGAGAAAAACATTATTTATATTTGATTTGAAGAGAATAGTTATAGGAAAAATAAAATGATGATTATAATGATGTGAGTGAAAAATAATTATAGAAGAGAATAAAAAATAGATGTGAAAATAATACAAAGTAATTTGAAGGAAATTAACAAAAAATGTAATTACTAAAAATGCAATTATGGAGAGAATAATTTTTAATGGTCAAAACACCGAGAATCATCCTCCACATTCTTCCCATTTGCCCCCAAACACCCATTAAAGGGTGAACTTAAGGGGAATGACAACCCATGACTACTATTGATTCACATCAAGTGCAAGGAAAATATGCAGTAAACATTACAAGAATTTTGGACTAACAATGACATTTTTACTCTCGTCGCAAGAAAATTTGTCGAGAGAAATTAATATGACAATATTATACATTTAGTTCCACGACAATTAGGGTTGAAATTTTAGAACTCATAATATCTTGATCTTAAACACACATTTATGTCGATTAAGCTATTACTCCATTTACAACCATTGGCCTTCTATTGGTGCTACTCTAAACCATTCAATCAAGTCTAGTACTACCAACACTATTATGTTTAGTGCAAGCGTAAACAAATTCAAACCACTCAACTTTCATAGTAATAATTCCATCAAAGCAAATAAGATACTATTTGATGATATTTACTTTTTTTTTTGAAAAAGATGATATTTACTTTTAATTTATCAATTAAAAAAAAGCAAATAAAAATAAAAAATAAAAAACTCGACAAAAAAATATATGGAGTAAGCCATCATGGAGTGACTCAAGTGGTCAAAGAAAACTTTGAAATACTTAAGGTGATGGATTCAATTCATGATGACCATTTACTTAGAAATTAATTTCTTACAAGTTACTTTGACATCCAAATGCTGTAGGGTCAGACGGTATGTCCCGTGACACATTAGTCACAGTACACGCAAGCTTGTCTGGACAGTCACGAATATAAAAAAAAAAAAAATGTATGAAATAAATGTGCACAATACCTCAAATCCATAAACAATATTTAAAACGTTCTAGCTTCCACCAATATCTGTGAGTGTCTATATCTCAACTATTTTCACGGATCATCTCACATGAGTCTACAATATCTAGATGTCAAAAAAATTAGGAATATTTTTTTTAAGAAAATGACCCTAATAAATTGAATTCATAACGTCTTGTATCTTACCAACTCATAATGGTTGGCTTCCACATACACTTTCACTCTCACAAAGCCACTACTTCCAAAGCAATTGAGAAAAAAGGATAAAAGATAAATTCTACTTCCAAAGCAATTAAGAAAAAAGGATAAAAGATAAATTCATGTCTAATTCCAAGTCCCAACTTTTAGTGGATATATGAATAAAAAGATGTTTGGCAAGAAAGGAAGACACTTTTACCCGTAGTCTTTGCAAAAACATCTGAAGAAATTTTGACATGCTTCTTTTATTTTGGCTATGAACCAGTAAATCAAGCAACCCATACGAGGATAAGTAGCAGGGCAGGCAAACTCAAACTACATGTCAACCACAAATAAGTATGTTTGAAACAAAATCACCAGATATCGGGTCGTAGCTCACCAGTGGCTGGAGGCATCCATTTTCCGGAGTTGTAAACACTTTCACCGACTTTCCAACCTGGCACATCCTTCATAATTTCAGCCTCGTACTCGAGGTAGCTCTTCCACTCTTTGACGAATCTGGAAAGTGATCACAGACACAGTTAAAAAATGATGTTAAACTTTGATAAAACCGTCTAGGGATCCAACAGTTTCAAGCAGTGTTACTGGAAGATTGTGATAGACCCCATAGGAAGTGATAGTTTTGGGAGATTAGTTTTTTTTTTTTTTCCTGAAACTGGGAAATTGGAGCTTTACTCCACTATACCCAGAGTAACCACACCCATCCCTAGGTCAACTACGGTGCTAGCCCTTGGGGCAGTTTTGGGATATTAGTACTATATTGGTAAGAGTAAAGTGATAATGAGCTACTAATGTTTTGCTTAAATATGGGAGTTAGTTCTTAGAAAGGTATGCATTTTAGTATTGATGTCTTGGTCAAGACTTGAGTGAGACTAGCCCTCTCAAATGGGTATGGTGTGTAATCTTTATCTATTATTAACTAAATATAGTGCTCTTGTGTGTTGCCATTTCTGGTGTTAGTTATCTGGTGTATGTTAAGATTATCGGTGTCTTAACCTACACAGAAAATCATCCATTTTACCTTTCATCTTCCTCAGCTTGAAGTATAGGCAATATTGCTCGCCGGGCTGCATATTTTTCTTCCTTCAGTGCCCTGCAATAGATGCCAACGGTAAGTACAAATTACACTATGCATTCAGGCTAATGCCCTGCATATGCTACATATGCTCATTATGAGCTTCATATTTCACAACAAAAGAGAAATATAAACTTGTTAAACAAACCAGAAAGAGGAAGATTTAAGGGGTCTTTTTTTTTTTTTTTTTTTTTTTGCAACGAGGGTAACCACACCTGTCCCTAGGCCAGACACCGGGAGACATCGAAGGAATGGAGACACGGGAGGTGTCTATAAATAATGTCTCAGGTGAGTCTCGAACCTGGAGATTTAAAAGGTCTAATGAAACAACATGACATCAAATTGACCATCTCCCGTTCCCAAGGGGCAGCCCAGTGATTGACGGCAAGGACTTCAAGGCACGCTTCCTTGAGAGATCCCTGATTCGAGACCACTGGAAAGTGCTTAAACTAGAATACCCTTCGAAGTATCCCGGTGCCACAGCCTAGGGACGGGCAGGTGGTGCCTCGGGTATAGGAGAGCGAAGCTCCGATTTCTCGGTTTTCAAAAAAAAAATTGACCATCTCCCCCAACCAAACTAACACAAGGGTTCAGAAGAAACCATGAGAAACACTTCGTTTAAATGTAAGACGTATGTTGTCTGACTGCTCACCTCCTTTAAGGAAATGGATAAGGGGAAAAGAGGAAAGCAGAAAACCAACACTCTTTTAAGCTACTTAAACACAGCCCTGTTTTTCACGAAACCCCTAATTCTCACGAAAGGGGGAGAAACAAAATGAAAAAAAAAAATCTCATCATCTTTCGGCGATCACTCGCGGCCTCGCCAAAACAAAGCCAAACTCCTTGAAAACACTGCAGAAGCCATCTGGCTGCCCCATAGGAGCTGATTGAGATCCTCCACCATCCTTCTACATAGGATGCAACATATCAAGCCCATGAAGGAGGTGACATTCCTCATAACCCTGTTTAAACTATTAACCTTGCCATAAAATAAACTTAACCTTCTTTGGAATTCTTACACTACAAAGAGATAAAGACTGAATCTCGAAAAAGTGAAGAATTAACCATACAACGAGGAAAAAAAATGAAAAGAAAATTCCATAGTAGAGTTGGGACTGTGAATATCTTTGTGCCACAGATCACAATGTAAATCTCTTACCAAATCAAGAAGGGCGACAACATCCAATGTCTTCCTGTCGAATAAAGGTCGTTGAAAACTCAAAGACAAAGAAGGATGATTTCTCGAATAAGTTAAGAGATCTATCACCATATGATGCTTCATCATAGATAAACGAAACGACCAAAGAAACGAGGAACAAAGAGAACAATCTTCTACCTCGCCGCCCTAATATCCTTCAAGAAAAAAGTACCTTTAACGTCCCAGACAAAGAAGGATGATTTCTCAAATAAGTTAAGAGATCTATCACCATATGATGCTTCATCATAGATAAACGAAACGACCAAAGAAACAAGGAACAAAGAGAACAATCTGCTACCTCGCCGCCCTAATATCCTTCAAGAAAAAAGTACCTTTAACGTCCCACGCATAACTAGAAATGAACCTTGAAAAAGAAGAGAATTCATCTGCAATGCCTTTCCAAGAATTCCTTCCTAGTAGTGCCCAACCCCTACCCATAGCCCACTTGGAAAAGATTGACATGTACCTAGTCACAATAACATTGTGCCATGAGAGTCAAACTCAATAAGGAAATTCCATAACCACTTAGTTAGAAAGACCCTTGTTGGTTTATGTTTATTTTAGTATTTTCATCTTTTTAATTATTTATTCCTTTTAGGATTAGATTAAATACTATTTTCTATTTTTTCTTTTTATGACTAGGTAGTATCTTTTTCTTTAATTATTAGGTCATCTTTTCCTTTTATGATTAGGTTGTATCTTTTCCTTTTATAATTAGGTCATATCTTATAGTCTATTTAAACTCATTGTTGGGTTCATTATTAAAAAAAGAATTTGAATAATTTGAATTCCATCTTTCAACATGGTATCAGAGCCTCAAATTTTTCCTTTTGATCCGGGCAAACCTTTTCTCTTCCCCACCTAAACTTCTTCTTCTTCATAATCTTCTTCATTTTTTTCTCAACAAAAAAATCTCCAAAATCACCCATTTCTTCTATGTGTTTTTTCTTCCAAATCTTGCTCCAAAATCTTCTTATTTCCCCTTCAAATCCTTTAAGAATTTCTTCCTTCAAACCTCTATGTTCTCATTTAACCCTAGAAAATCCAAAACCTCACTACCAATCTTCTATCCACTTTTCAAAAAAATAATTCTCTACAAAATCCTTCAAAGGAATTTTTTTCTCCATTCTCCATCCTTATCTTCTTCTTTTTTTTCTACGTTCTTGATTCATTTAAAAAAAAAGAGCCAAAATTTCTCTCCTTAAAGGCGTCAATGAACCGTCCGCAACCGAAAGAATCATCCCGATACCAAACCAGCTTTCCCAATTGGCCCTCACCAGTATTCCCGATTGGCCTGACATCACTCACCCCAATTGGTCCTGGCAGCACTCATCCCATTGGCCCTGGCAGCACTCATCCAATTGGCCCTGGCAGCACTCATCCAATTGGCGCATCATCTCAATTGGCGTATCATCATCTCAATTGGCGCATCACATCCCAATTGGCGCATCATCATCCCAATTGACGCATCATCATCACAATGACCAATTCTGATAAATTTAACTCCAAACTGGACTTGTATTCCATATACAATCCAGCTTGAGAGGGAGTGTTAGTTTATGTTTATTTTAGTATTTTCATCTTTTTAATTATTTATTCCTTTTAGGATTAGATTAATATTATTTTCTATTTTTTCCTTTTATGACTAAGTAGTATCTTTTCCTTTTATTATTAGGTTATCTTTTCCTTTTATGATTAGGTGGTATCTTTTCCTTTTATAATTAAGTCATCTCTTATAGTCTATTTAAACCCATTGTTGGGTTCATTATTAAAAAAATAATTTGAATAATTTGAATTCCATCTTTCAACAACCCTGTTAAGAAATCTCAAATTACCCACACCTAACCCCATGACTAAATCCTAAGAGGCTTCCTCCAAATTAACAAAACGAGCTCTCTTCCTCTCCCTCATCCACTCCGTCCCAAAAAAGTCACACATGAGCTTTTCCACACTCTTGCAAATCAAGACATGCATTCTAAAAAGGGAGAGAAAGTAACAAGTAATTCCACTTAATAAGAACTGAATGAGAGTTAATCTATCCCTTAAAGAAGATATGTTTTTTCCACCAAAGCTTACCTACCACTGGCTCCTAAAAAGAAGAAGACATTGGCGCATGCCCTAAAGGAAGACCAGGACGATGGGTACCAACCCACCTTACAACCTACCAGGACTCCCCTCTCAAAGATCACTCCACAAACACCTTCCAGAGATCATCTTTCACCACTTCCCAACTATCGTGATAGAAGGTCACAGAGAACTCATCCAACCTAGGGGCTTTACTTCTCTCAAAACTAAAAACAACCCTCTAATTTTTTTCAAGGGAAACCATAGCTCATTCAAAACCTCGGTTACATTTATCCATCCTAATGAAATAAAGACTAAAGATGAAAATGAAATTAAAAACCCATTGAACTCATTCAAAAGATAATTTTGCAGTGATTTAATGAGTAACAATAGACCGGCCAACCAGGCAAAATAAATAAACAAGGTACCAATTTAAAATTGAAATTCCCATGCCTTCATCTCTGCTCGACTATGCTTCACTTCCTTAAAAAACTAAATGTATGTGTCAATAACTTAATACCAAGAGATTCTCTGATGTTGAATAGAAGCATCTAGAACCTTAGCCTGACATCTCTGTCCACCTATCAAGTCCTCAAATAACCCCTTTTGGCAAAAGTCTTCAAATTACTAGGGAAAAGTTTAATTTACCACCTATTCTTAGCTAAATTAATCAATTTGAACTTTTAAATTTCAATTTTATCAAATTAATTCCTAAACTTGAATAAATGCTAAGATTAATACCTTCAATTAGTTAAGTTTCCACTATTGTGAAGGTTACTGACTAATTTTGACATTTTTTGTTGGGACTGAACCAAAGCCCCATATTGGCTAGACAAGAGAAAGATTGTGGGTATATATGTAAGAATAACTATCTCAGTTGGTATTAGTCTTTTAGGGTAAAACAAAATCATGAAGGCTTTTGCCCAAGTAGATAGAATTACACGATTGCAAGACTATAGAAAGGTTCACCGTCTTTAACAAATGGTATCAAAGACATGCCCCAAACTTAAACGTGTGGTCAGAATCCTTACAAACCAAATAGATGGGGAGTGATGAGCCTCAATGACGTAACCACGTATAGATAGGAGGTTAAGTTGTATTAAATAGGCAGTGTGCTCTAGAGAATATGAGTTAAGGGAGACTCAATGGTCCTTAGTTCGGGGGAGAATTATTGGAATTGGAAGTGCATCCAAAGTCCCAAATCGGCTAAACAAGAAGAAGATGATGTGTATAAATGGAACAACTATCTCCAATAGTATGATGTGATTTTGGTGAAATAAAAAACCATGACGATTTGTGCTCAAAAAGGACAATACCATACAATTATGAAATTATGAAGAGTTCCATTGTCATCAATAGTTCTCATGGATGAGCAACTTTAACTTACAAATATTAATTATTCTAGCCGTATAAAAATAAAAAAGATCATTTTATTGCCGAATAGAGCTTCTTCAATCTTGCCCATAGTTGATCGTTTCGAGCATTGTTTCCTAGTTTAATTTTGAGCGAGTTAATATTTGTTTCATGTGCAATTTTCAAAACTAAAAGGAGGTTTGAAACGTTGAAGGTGTTTTAGTCAGTATGTGGGAAACTTAAACTTCATCAGATTCAAAGTGAGATGCAAAAGAGGATGGGAGGGAGATGAGGCATCAACACATCCTCAATCAAATTGGCTATGAAAAATATACTTCGTTTTCAATGCAACTGGCTTGAAACCAAACCAAATCCAGGTATCAAAACTTAAGCCATCAGTAGTAATTCGCTCTAACCCTAAGGCATCAATGCAGCAAATAAGTTTGAAATCCAAAACAGCCTACCGCAAAGCAAGAATCTCGAATGCGAACAAAAATCAACAAATCCCTAACATAAATCCTAGATCCAAAAGATTAATTTTAAGAACAGCGACCCAGAAATCGATTCAGTTGTCATTTATTATCGGTTGGCAATTTGACTGTTGCCCGTCCGAAAGTTAAAATCCTAGGTCCAAAAGTGGAGCCAAGCTCCAATTTCCCGGTTTCCAAAAAATTAAAATTTTAGGTCCAAAAGTTCAATACACAATCAAAATCCGAACTCCATAATCCGCAGAAAAGACAAAACTCAGATACAAAAATCAATAGCGTAACGGGATGAAGCAGGTAAATATCATGAATTAAACTAAGAAAATGGGGGGGAAACACAGACCTTCGGATCTTGTTGCCCTTGCCGACCTGATACATCCCCCAAGAG
Source organism: Sechiopsis laciniata (assembly GCA_037833695.1). Taxonomy (NCBI): domain Eukaryota; kingdom Viridiplantae; phylum Streptophyta; class Magnoliopsida; order Cucurbitales; family Cucurbitaceae; genus Sechiopsis; species Sechiopsis laciniata. The sequence continues at coordinate 5,074,189 of JBBMKA010000020.1, read as the reverse complement.
AAAGTACCAAATGCAGCAAGGAAAATGGCCATGGCGCTAGGGCCTTTGGTGGGAATCCGGCGAGCGTAACGAACCGGAGCGAATCCGCCCGGCGGCGGCCCGTCTTGGAGGATCGGCATGTCCTTGACGCTGGCCATGCCAGGCTTGTTCCGAATCGCGGCCTCCGTCATAATCTCAGAGAGCTGTTTCGATTCTCGAGTGAAGGAATCTAGGGATTGCTGTAATGGCGAAATGGGATTTGGAAATTGGGAGATTTCGAAAACGAAAACACCTGAAAGAGACGATTGCTCGAATTGAGTATAGAGGAAAATGGTGGAATTTTGAGCGTGGGAGAAGCCCACTTTGTTGCCTAATGAGAGCACGCCACGAGTTATGTGTGTTTTTTTATACCATTTTATTTTTTTATTTTTTATTTTTTTATATTCGTGACTATCCGGTCAAGCTTGGGTGCATGTCCGCTAATATCACGAAACATACCGATCCTATAATATTTGTATGTCAAGAAAACCCATACGAAATTAATTTCTAGGTATGTGGCCATCATGGATTGAACTCAACATCTCAAGCCCTTTTTGACTAATTGAGCCACTCCATGATAGTTTATACCATTTTAATTAAAATTTTGTTTAAATATTAGATTTATAGCAAAATTATGTTTTTTAAAATTTTCTAATTTTTCCTTTTCCTCTAAATATTGGTTGAAAACTATGAGCAAACTAATTAAAGGTTATCAATTGAAAATGAACTGAATGATATATCAACTAAAAAATGATTGAAAATTATCAATCGAAAGTTGATTGAATACTATCAGTTGAAAACTGATTGAAAGCTATTGACTGAAAAATTGATTTAAGCTTGAACATTTTGATCATTTTACATGAACCGCTCCATTTATATATTACATAGGTAATTCTTTTGTAAAATATGTTATTTATGGTTTTTTTTTTCTTTTTGTTTGTATACATGTAAAATCCCCATTTTTTGTATTTGGGATTGTCTAGACCAGTTTGTGAACACCTCAACTAATGTCATGGAGTCGTGTGATCCTACAACATTTAGATGTCAAGAAAATCCGTAATAAATTAATTTCTAGATGCCTCTACCATAGATTGAATTTAGCTTATTTGCTTGATTTTACATGGTAGAGCTTGAACACATCACTTCTTAGCTCCTGAAGACCCTCTTCACCTCTAGGTCACTCAACGATGATTAATACTACGATTATAATAAACGGTAGTTGAGATGCAAGTTATTATAATGGAGAAAAGAAAGTGGTTAATCTCAATTCAGACATGGTTATGTAAAACAACGTTGTAGATTAAGTGAAATGACCACTTAATTTTTTATCAACTTATCGATTATTATAATCAGTGGACCAAACTTGAATTGATTTACAATAACTCAACCTCATTTTATAAACGTCCTAAAACAAAACCTTGTAGATTAAAATATCATTTTAGTTACTATACTTTTTCAACTTTATTCTATTTTAGTCCTTTAATTTTTTGTTAGTTAGTGTAGTTTAAACGAACTAACTTAAAATAACTTTATACGATAATTTTGAAGTTAATTTTAATGGAAAATAGTGTGACTTCTTCATTTGTTGCTACCTCTTGTGTCGCTGCCGATGTGTGTAGCAACAATGGATCTCTCTAAAATTGGAGTTAGAACAACACTCCTAATTGCTATGTTTGGACCGAAACTATGAAAAGTTCATGGTAATTTGGGAAATGGCTTGTTCCATAGTCCATTTATGTTGGGATCACTCTGCATTAGAATTAATAACGAAAAATCGAAGGGTTGGTGGTATATTGGTTTAATTGTTAACTCTCATTTATTTGAGAGTAGTAATAACTTTACATGGAGGGTTTGTGGTCTCCTTCCCACGCTTTGTATTATAAAAAGAACTAACAACGAAAGTTATTGAGCTTGTAACATCAATGAAAATATTAATTTTCGTAACATTTTTACATTTGCTCAATTGTTGAATAACTCCTTGTCGGTGTCAATATATTGGTGAGAGTCGCTCTACCCAAATCCACTACACAACTCCTTGAATAGTGATTTTCAAGGATTTGTACTTTGCATACTATATTATGCAAAGACATCATAGTTTTTTGTTTTCTCTCTTCGAACTTGTTAAAGGTTTGTTGTTAGTAACCATAGCGGTAGGACTCATTTGATGCATTTTCCAAGGTGTACGCCATGTCTTAACACAAACTCAAAAATAAAATAAAATAAAATAAATCTCACATGATACACAAGATTGACACGAAAGCACATCCACCCAACATTTGTATTACTTCGTTTTAATAACATGTGAGGTAATTGAGAGAATAATCACTTTTTGAATAGCTTGATAATAAGGAAGGTTGATAAAGAGATTATGATGGTTTCATTGAATTTATGACAGAATGATGGTATGAGATTTGATGAGTATATGATGAAATGTAACCATCGGACTAAAGGTAAATTATTAGAGAAGATTAAAAAAAAAAACAGATTAGCATTGAAAGAAAAACGATACATAAATCTCTTTCTTCCATGAAAAGTTTTCCTTCAACCTTGTTTACTCATGTCTTAATAGTATGAACTCCAATTCTTACAATTTAAGATGAGTTAAATGATATATTTTTTTTCAATATCTATAAATTATTATCAAAATATATAGTTTGATTGAAAGCACTAAAGTCAACAATAATAATATAGAACATTTAAAACCAATAACACAGAGTATCATTGAATTATTCGAATTTACGACAATACCATTAACATAAATCCTAAACCTTCTTTAAGAAAGTTCATAATAATATTAGAGTTGAAAGTTTGGACAAAATCAAGATTCTGCAATTCAGGATAGCCTTGAGTGTGCGTTGGACCTTGGGTTTCCAAGATTAGAGGTGAGTCAGATACTTTGCACGTGGTCAATCTGCTAAGAGGGCATCTCCTTTGTCGTTTGGAGGTGGATAGAATAGTCGAAGAAATCAAGATTATGGCGAAGAGGCTGGCGTTCGTGAGTTTTGAGTGGTGCCAGCGTAATTCGAATGTCACTACTCACAAAAATCACAAAGCACAAAGAACATTGTTGGATGGAAGAAGTATCTTGATCAATGCAGAAGTGATTATTTGAGTGATTTGGTAAAGGAGCCCATCCCGTGCGTGGACGACCGTCCTTAGTTTTTGTCTCTTATGTTATTCTTTATTAATTATTTTTTAAAAAGAAAGTTTAGAGAAAAGTATAGAGTAAGTTTGAAAATTATTATTTTTTTGAAAATTTTAGAACTAAAATTAGAATTTTGAAAGTCATCGATGAAAATAGAATAAATTTTAACAAAAAAGAATAAAAAATAAAAAATGTTAAGCCGTAATGTTCCAATTTGGACTAAACCCTAAACCCTAAAGGGGGCTGTGGTTTTAAGTTCGTTTCTAGAGCCTTCTTCTCCACACTATTAAACCATTCGATCTCTGCAAATCTGCGCCTTTCTCTGCACTTTCTCTTCTTCTTCTCGCTGTTCCCATCTTCTTCGTTTTTGGGTTTCAGCAGACGTTTACCATGCACCGTTTCGCTTCAGGCCTCGCTTCAAAAGCCCGGTAAGTTCGATCTCCTTTTAGTTTCTCAGTTTGGGAGTCAATTTCCGTTCCGATCGTTTCTTCTTGTGGGTTGTAATAGATTGTGATATGAAAGCGTGGCGCAAATGGGGCTGTGTTATTTTTCGTAATTGAGATTGTGGGTCTCTTTTTAAATGGATAATTGATCAAGTTTGATGAACAAAAGTTGATGAATTTCATTTGTTTTTTGCAGTCTTGCTAGGAACGGTACAAATCAGGTGAGTTATTTTTTAAAGATTATGTTTTTATTACTTTTGAAGTTTGTTTCATAAAAAAAAGAACGTTTGTTGATCATTTTCATGAGTGAAGTTCATGAATCTTCTGTTTTGACATTAACTGTTCTCGTGTTTTTATGTATTTGGCCTTTTAGATTGCCAGTAGGTCGAGCTGGAGCAGAAACTATGCTGCTAAAGAAGTGAAATTTGGGGTGGAGGCTCGAGGTCTTATGCTTAAGGGTGTTGAAGATCTTGCTGATGCGGTTAAAGTCACAATGGGTCCGAAGGTATAGTCGATAGTCTCATAGTCCTATGCTCCATGTATGTCGAATGTAGGTTTCATAGTGGGATAGTCTTCATTGTTTTTCGGGGATAGTCTTCATTGTTTTTCTTCCTGAAAGGCTGATTTCACAGACGCGATTTGCTTCCATTACTCAATCAATCTCTGATTATCGGCTAGCTGTCTCTTGATAGATGTTGATTGTTGATTCTGTTATGTTGCTGTTGTAGGGGCGCAATGTTGTGATTGAGCAAAGCTTTGGGGCTCCTAAAGTAACAAAAGATGGCGTGACTGTTGCAAAGAGTATCGAGTTTAAAGATAAGGTTAAAAATGTTGGTGCCAGTCTTGTTAAGCAGGTTGCTAATGCAACCAATGATGTAGCTGGCGATGGTAAGCTTCTCTTATGGCATAACCACTTATAGAATGTGCATCGGTCTATTCCATCATTATTCACGTTTTCAGTACGTAATGGTTGGTCTTGTGTCACCTCCTTGAATATTTCATGACGTTTGACCTCTAAAGTGCACAATTGTTTTACTACTGGTGTATACACTGAATTACGAAGTGAAAGTGAGGACTTTTGGGGCTTGCAGGAACCACTTGTGCTACTGTTCTTACAAGAGCCATCTTAACGGAGGGTTGCAAGTCAGTTGCTGCTGGAATGAATGCAATGGATTTAAGACGTGGTATCTCCATGGCAGTCGATTCTGTTGTAACAAACTTGAAGAGTAGAGCACGCTGGATAAGCACATCAGAGGAGATTGCCCAGGTTTGTTCATATTTTCTAATATGACCACTTTGGCTTTGTAATTGGACTGATTCCTCGATGATCTCGAAGTTATTTTATATTGAAGGATTGATCATGCAATCTGATTATATTTTCGTAGGTTGGGACCATATCTGCCAATGGAGAAAGAGAAATTGGCGAGCTAATTGCCAAGGCCATGGAGAAAGTTGGCAAGGAGGGTGTAATCACCATCTCGGTAAGTTGATTGCCAATATGCTTAAATATATATATATTTTCTCAGTATGTTAATGGGTAGTGTCCACCCTATTCCTTCTCCTGTACCTGGCCAATTTAATCGCTGAAATAAATTTTTTGTACTTGATTGAATTTGATTCTGGACTCTTTCCCATACCCAGCCCGGAAATACAAAATGTTATTTATCATTGTTTCCTATAGAAAATGTAAGTTATTTATCAGCGAGAAAGTTGATAGGATTTTATGAACATGTTCTAGTTGTAACTATGAAGCTGTATAAGAATCAAGGTTTGACCTATTGAAAAAAAAGAAATTGAGAACCAATTATTTAAACCCACTATCAGTTAGTGTCGGTTTTTGTTAATATAAAAATGGGATTATTTTGTAATTTTGTTTGATGTCCCGATACCTTGACGTTGGTAATTATCTTGATTGCGTTCAACTTGCTGCAGGACGGGAAGACGTTGTATAATGAGTTGGAAGTTGTTGAAGGAATGAAGTTAGACAGGGGATACATTTCTCCTTACTTCATTACCAACCAAAAGAATCAGAAATGTGTATGTATTTTTTTTCTTTTGAAAAAATTCTTCCCAATTCTATTGTCATCCGTGTTATCATCAATGTATCCTGACTTTATCTATCACATCGAATACTTTGCAGGAATTGGAAGATCCTCTTATTCTAATCCATGAAAAGAAAATCTCAAGCATTAATGCTGTTGTGAAAGTTTTGGAGTTGGCTCTGAAGGTAGGCTGCCTTTTGATGGTTGAAAGTTCTTTTTTCCTTTTCATTGCTTAAGGATGATTAAAATTGTATTTTTCTTTATTCTCTTCAGAGGCAAAGGCCCCTTCTTATTGTATCCGAAGATATTGAAAGTGATGCACTAGCCACACTTATCTTGAATAAGCTCCGTGCAGGAATTAAGGTTTGACCCTCATAGAAATTTATGGAATCAAGTAGCTTTTGATTTGTTTTGTTTCTTGCTTAGTTGCTTACTTTTTTTGGCATTCTGCAGGTCTGTGCCATTAAAGCACCAGGTTTTGGTGAAAATAGGAAGGCTGGACTGCAGGACCTTGCAGTTCTCACGGGTGGCGAAGTAAGTTTTTTTGTTTGTAACTGCATCCTTGATTCCTTCCTTTTGTATAATTTTCTTCTCTGTGATTTCTCATAGCTGCTTGTGTGTTCTATTTCAGCTCATTACTGAAGAGCTTGGAATGAACCTTGAAAAAGTAGATCTGGATATGCTTGGTTCTTGCAAGAAGGTACCATATATCAAACAATTTCATGATGTTATATATGGTCGTGGTGACTTGGCATAATTTTCTGTTTTTATTTCTTGTCTCTTGATCATTTCAATTTCTCTTTTTATTTCCTTAGTAAGTCAATCTTTTCTACATCTCTTGAAGTGCCGCTAGTTGGAAATTTCCACTAATTGGTTGGTATTTACAGATCACAATTTCAAAGGATGATACAGTCATTCTTGATGGTGCTGGTGACAAGAAGTCTATTGAGGAAAGATGTGAACAGGTTTGTGGGATATCAAAACATTAAGTGATATAGAAGATTATCTTTCATTCTGATTTGAAGCTAATGGGTATCGTGTTCTCGGTCTTTTGCAATTTACAGATAAGGTCGGGTATAGAAATGAGCACTTCGGATTATGACAAGGAGAAGTTACAGGAAAGATTAGCGAAACTTTCTGGTGGTGTGGCTGTATTGAAGGTCTGTCTCTTCCTCTTTTGTTATGAATTTTTTTTGTTCTTAGTGGAGAGATCGTTTGAAACCTCGGCTCAAATAAAACAATACATTTTTCAGATTGGAGGAGCCAGTGAGGCAGAAGTGGGTGAGAAGAAGGATAGAGTCACCGATGCCTTGAATGCCACAAAAGCAGCCGTTGAAGAAGGAATAGTACCAGGTAAGTTATTTCCCCAGGCGTTAATTTGAACTTTACATATTGCATCTGGTCCCCGGAGCTGTCTCGTTTGTCGAAGCTTGGGGTCTTCAGAGTATGTTTCCTTGACGATCTCAAGTTCAAAACTTTCGATTGAGCTTAATGATAAAATTCATTGTTGACTCCCGGGTCCAGGCCTTGGGACATGCACGGGTGTGTAGTGGGAAAAGCTTAGTTTCTCGGTTATCAAAAAACATAAATACGTATTGCATCTGAAGGACACTAACAGAATGGCTGCCTTCCACAGGAGGTGGTGTTGCTCTTTTGTATGCCTCGAAAGAACTAGATAAACTTCCAACTGCTAACTTCGACCAGAAGATTGGTGTCCAGATTATTCAGAATGCTCTAAAGGTCATAATCTCAAACTTGATTTTACTCGCTGATATTTAGACTGATCTAGTTTGGTATGGTTCTGAGAAGCTGCTTTCATTCCTGTATTTATCATTTATTCAGACACCCGTTTACACAATCGCATCGAATGCGGGAGTTGAGGGAGCCGTTGTGGTTGGGAAGCTGTTGGAGCAGGACAACCCTGATCTTGGTTATGATGCTGCAAAAGGTCAGTTCTACATATGTTTCTTGCATGAGAAAGGAAGGGCAAAATAATCCTTCGAAGGACAGCCCAATGGTTGAGACTACGAACTCCAAGGCATGCTTCCTTGAGAGATTCTTGGTTTGAGGTTGTTGAGGAGTGCTTAAACTAGATTAATTGTCGATGTATCTCGGTACCACAATCTAGGGATGGGCCAGTGGTGTCTTGGGTAGAGAAGAACTAAGCTTCGATTTCCCAGTTTTTTACGAAAGGGGGAAATATGTGGACATGGATATGGTGAGTATGTGTATTCCATTTCTGGCTAATTCATTATGATTTTTACATGCACAACCAGGTGAATATGTGGATATGGTCAAAGCTGGCATCATCGATCCTCTTAAAGTAATTAGAACTGCACTTGTCGATGCCGCAAGGTAAAGCCGAACGAACCTTGCTTTCACTAATGTTTTGTTCTATGACCGTGTTCTTCGTGACTAAGTTGTGTCTTTTCGAATGTAGTGTTTCCTCTTTGATGACAACGACAGAAGCCATCGTAGTCGAACTCCCCAAGGACGAAAAGGAAGTTCCAGCAATGGGTGGCGGCATGGGAGGAATGGATTTCTAGACAGTCGCCGAGACGGTATTTTGATGAAACCAAATCACTTCCCATACCCTGACATTTTAGGGACCTTAGAAGTTGTCTTCTTGTTTGTTTCATAATAGTCTTGATTTAGTTTGGTCAAGGAAAGCTTGCATTCATGTGGAGAGGAGGATTAGCATAAGAGGCTATAGAACTGTAGTCTTTTTCTTTGTTATTTTTTTCAAGAAATATATCATTTTTTTTCTCTACCTGCTTAAAGGCCGTAGCCTTGAAACCACATTTTATCTATTAAGTTTATCCTTGGTCAATAAAACTTTTTAGCCTTTTTGCTGGTGAATGATTGGTTTATTTCTTTTGAAAGACATTTGAAGGAATCTTCTGTTTAATTATGAATTGTGACAGTTGAAAAATTCTCAGAACTCTTTTTGAGTTAATTAATATTTGTGAATATTGGTGGGTAACCCCCCCCCCCC
>JBBMKA010000020.1:5044719-5065446 GCA_037833695.1 Sechiopsis laciniata | reverse complement strand
GAAATTTATAGATATTTTCTAAGAAAATCTAATTATTTAAAAGTATTGTCCAAAAATATATTTAAAAAATGTAAAAAGAAAAAAAAAAAGAAAAAATCCTCGTGGGAAATTTCTGCCCCCGATCCCCGAAAAAGCTCATTTTTTTTTCGGGGAGGGGAACGGGAAAGCCATTCCCCGGCCCCACCCCGTGGACGGGGAAGCCATTCCCCGGTCCCACCCCGTGGACATCTCTAGATATGTGGTTAAAATTGAAAAAATAAAAATAAAAAAAGTTAAAAATTAGATAAAATTTAATATAATTAAATAAGATATTTGATAATAAGTTGAAGAAGAATTAAAAGAAATTGAAAGAGGTTACAATGTACTAAAAACAAACATGAGGTTAACAATTTCTCCTCTCCTTCCCCAACCTCTAAATCCACTCACCCCGTTAATGGGATGAGTGGAGTAAATAGATATATCAAATATTGAAGTAGATTAATAAATAAGCAGAAAATTAAAACTAAATTATTATTTCTCCATTGAACCGCGAGATAAAGTCAATGGAGAGGAGAATCAACGGTTCAATCGAGCCGAGAATTAAGACAATTACCTAAAACCATCGGCCACGTCAGTTGAAAATTTAGGGCGTCAAGTTTCCATTTCCGACTAAACCCTAAACCCTAGAAGTTTGTTTCTAGAGCCTTCTTCTTCTTCTTCGCACTATTAAACCCTTTCAATCTCTGCAATTCGTCGCCTTTCTTTGATATTTTCACTCTTCTTCTTCTTCTTCTTCTTTTTCATCTCGCACGTCTACAATGCACCGATTCGCTTCCGGCCTTGCTTCCAAAGCCCGGTAAGTTCGATCTTCTTTTTAGCTGCTAAAATTGGAACTCAGTTTCTTCTGATATGAAAGAGGGGGGAAAAATTTGGGTTTTATTTTATGCCATTGAGACTGTGGGTTGTTCAAAAAGGATAATTGATGGAAGTTTGATGAACAATCATTATTTGGGTTGTTTTCTATGGGAATTGTCCATCGACTTACGATGTTTGTTTTGTATTTTTCAGTCTTGCTAGGAGCAGTACCAAACAGGCGAGTTCTTCTTACGTTTTGATTACTTTTGATCTTGGTTTCATTAAAGATGAACTTTTTATCATTTAGCTTCTGATTTTCTATTAACCATTCTACTGTTTTTATGTATTTTGGCCCTTTAGATTGCTAGTAGGTCGAGCTGGAGCAGAAACTATGCTGCCAAAGATATTAAATTTGGGGTGGAGGCTCGAGGTCTTATGCTTAAGGGTGTTGAAGATCTTGCTGATGCCGTTAAAGTCACAATGGGTCCGAAGGTATTTTCGATATTCCTATCTTATGCTTCATGAATATCAAATGTAGTTGGTGTATTTTTCATCTTGTTGTTTGTTGATAGATGTTGATTCTGTCATGTTGCTGTTGTAGGGGCGCAATGTCGTGATTGAACAAAGTTATGGGGCTCCCAAAGTTACAAAAGATGGTGTGACTGTTGCAAAGAGCATCGAGTTTAAAGATAAAGTTAAAAATGTTGGTGCCAGTCTTGTGAAGCAAGTTGCTAATGCCACCAATGATGTAGCTGGTGATGGTAAGCTTCTGTTATGGCCTGACCACTAAAAGTATGTGTATATGTCTATGCTGTTATTAACCACGTTTTCAGTACGTAATGTCTGGGTTTTCTGTTACTTCCTTGAATATGTAATTCTTGAAAGAGAAGAAATTTGACGTCTATAAGTGCACAGTTGTATTACTGGCATGTACACTAATTTACAAAGATAAAAGTGAGGACTTTTGGTGGTTTACAGGTACCACTTGTGCTACTATTCTTACAAGGGCAATATTTACGGAGGGCTGCAAGTCAGTTGCTGCTGGAATGAATGCCATGGATTTAAGACGTGGTATCTCCATGGCAGTCGATTCTGTTGTAATGAACTTGAAGAGTAGAGCACGAATGATAAGCTCATCAGAAGAGATAGCTCAGGTTTGTTCTTACTTCTATTAGGGCTTGCTTTTATAGTTGTACTGATATCTTGATGGTTTTGAAGTGACTTTATCATGAAGGATCAATCATGCAATCTGATTGTATTTTCATAGGTCGGTACAATATCTGCTAATGGAGAAAGAGAAATTGGAGAGTTGATTGCCAAGGCCATGGATAAAGTTGGCAAGGATGGCGTGATCACCATCTCGGTAAGTTGGTTACCAATATATTTATAAATTCTCAGCATGTTAGTGGGTTGTCCAACCTATTCAGTCAATTTGATGCCGGAAATGAACTTATCTTATTTGATTGAATTTGATTCTAGACTTTTTTCCCCCGGCCACTTGAGAAATAATTAAAAAGTTCTCTAGCAGCCAGATAGTTGATAGGATTTTATGAACATCTTATGATTGTAACTATGTAGTTGCATACGAAGTAAAGGTAGTGAGAAGAGAGAAATTAGATTCAATTATTTAAACTCACTGCCAGACCGTGCGTCTGTTTTAACCCAAAATGGGTTTGTTTTGTAAATTTTGATGTCCTAATCCCTTTCCCTTGATGCTTATTTTGAATTTGTTTCATTTTCTGCAGGATGGGAAGACATTGTATAATGAGTTGGAAGTTGTCGAAGGGTTGAAGTTAGACAGGGGATATATTTCTCCTTACTTCATTACCAACCAAAAGAACCAGAAATGTGTATGTATCATTCTGTTCTTTGTTTTCCTCTAAAATTATCTTTCCCAATTCTTCAATAGCAAGCCTGATCATCAATGTACCTTGACTTATCTATTGCATCGGATATCTTGGCAGGAATTGGACGATCCTCTTATTCTAATCCATGAAAAGAAAATCTCAAGTATGAACGCTGTGGTGAAAGTTTTAGAATTGGCTCTAAAGGTAGGCTACACCTTTTGATGGTTGACAGTTCGTATTTGTTATTTTTATTGTAAAGATGATAACTATTGTTTTTTCTTCGATTTTTCAGAGGCAACGGCCCCTTCTTATCGTTTCTGAAGATATTGAAAGTGAGGCACTAGCCACTCTTATCCTGAATAAGCTCCGGGCTGGTATTAAGGTTTGACCCCTCATTTTCTTCTTTCAACAATTGAAATTTTTGGAACAAAGTAACTTTGAATTGTTTTGTTCCTTGCTTATTTGCTTACTGTTTATGCAGGTCTGTGCAATTAAAGCGCCAGGTTTTGGTGAAAATAGAAAGGCTGGACTGCAGGACCTTGCAGCCCTCACGGGTGGTGAAGTAAGTCTTTTGTTTTTAACTGCATCCTTCCTTTTGTCTATTATTCTTCTCTTTTATTTCTCAGTTGCTCGTGTCTTATTTTTGTAGCTTATCACTGAAGAGCTTGGAATGAATCTTGAAAAAGTTGATATAGATATGCTTGGCTCTTGCAAGAAGGTACGATATGTCAAATAGTTTCATGATGGTATACATGGTCGTGGAAACTTGGCAAAATTTTCTGTTTTCATTCTTATTTTTCTTGATCATTTAAAGTTACAGCCCTTAAAATCTACGTTCGTATATGTTTGATATTACAGATCACAGTTTCAAAGGATGATACAGTTATTCTTGATGGCGCCGGCGACAAGAAGGCTATTGAGGAAAGATGTGAACAGGTTTGTGGCATTTAGAGACTCTAGGTGGTGTATTCATTGCAATATAGAAGTAAATTGGTAACATGTTCTCGTTCTTTTGCAATTTGCAGATAAGGTCTGCTATTGAACTGAGCACTTCTGATTATGACAAAGAAAAGTTACAGGAAAGATTAGCAAAACTCTCGGGTGGTGTAGCTGTATTGAAGGTCAGCCCCTTCGATTTTGGATTTAATTTATACTGGAGAGATGGTTTGAAGGCTGAGATATAAAACAATACTTTTTTTTTTTTTTGCAGATTGGAGGAGCGAGCGAAGCAGAAGTGGGTGAGAAAAAGGATAGAGTCACTGATGCCTTGAATGCTACAAAAGCAGCTGTTGAAGAAGGAATAGTACCAGGTAAGTTATTTCTCTATGTGCTTATTATAATTTTGCATATGCATCTGAAGGACCCTAACAGAATGAATGACTCCCCTTCCGCAGGAGGTGGTGTTGCTCTTTTGTACGCATCGAAAGAACTAGATAAACTTTCAACTGCTAACTTTGATCAGAAGATCGGTGTCCAGATTATTCAGAATGCTCTGAAGGTCATGGTCTCAAACATGCTTGTTTACTTACTGATATTAAAATGTGCCTAAGGGGTAGCACAGTGGTTGAAGACTTGGGTTCAAGACTCATTTGTAATATTATTCTTTCGTTGACTCCGGTGTCTGGCTTAGGGACGGACGTGGTTACCCTTGTTTCAAAAAAACTTACTGATATGAAGATATTGATTTAGTTAGGTATGTTTATGAGGACCTGCTCTCATTTTTGGATTTAATATTTTGTGCAGACACCTGTACAAACAATCGCATCAAATGCGGGAGTTGAGGGAGCCGTTGTGGTTGGGAAGCTGTTGGAGCAGGACAACCCTGATCTTGGTTATGATGCTGCAAAAGGTCAGTTCTCTACTTATATTTCCTTCATGAAAAAGGAAGAGAGAAACAATTAAACAGCTAAGGCACCGTGTTTTTGGTTTTTGAAATTTAAATTTATTTTTACTCAAACTTCCTCCAACATGTTCCATTTTTCTTACCGTGTATCCATATTTCTTAAAGAAAGTATGTGAATTCTAATAGAACTTCAAAAACAAAACCAAGTTTTTGGAAGCCATTTTTTTTTTGTTTCCAAATTTTAATTTGATTTCTAAAAATATAGGTAAGATGTAAATATCTAAGTAAGAAAAAACATATGATAAGACCGATGTTGTAGGCTTAAATTTTACCAAATGGGGCTTAAGATATTTTATTTCTCGCCATTTCATTTTGAAATTTACACTCAACCAGGTGAGTATGTGGATATGGTCAAAGCTGGCATCATCGATCCTCTGAAAGTAATTAGAACTGCACTAGTCGACGCCGCAAGGTAAGCCACAGGAACCTAGCTTAGATAAATGGTTTGTTCTATAAGTCATGTTCTTTGAGGCTAAGTTGTCTTTTCGAATACAGTGTTTCCTCTTTGATGACAACAACCGAAGCCATCATAGTCGAACTCCCTAAGGACGAAAAGGAAGTTCCCGCAATGGGTGGCGGCATGGGAGGAATGGATTATTAAACAGTCATCAAGACGGTATTTTGATAAAATCAAATCAACTTTAGCTTTCTTAGAAGATGTGTTCTTGTTTGTTTCATAACAGTCTTGATTTAATTTGGTCAAGTGAAGGTTCCATTCATCTGGAGAGAGGAGGGAGAAGGGTAGCATAGAGAGATTAGGGAGAGTTATTATTCCAAGTTGCGGAACTTTAAATCTTCTTTGTTTGTATCAAGATTTTTTTTTCTTGACCTGCATAAATGCCACAGCCTTGAAACTCCACTTTATCTGTCAAGCTATGCTTCTTGGTCAATAAATCTTTTATAGCCTTGATGTTGCTGTGTAAAATTTTAATCTTTTTTCACATTTTTGAGCTATATCGAATTGTTTACTTGTTAATCTGGTAATTGGAATCTGGCTTGGTAATTGGGATCTCAGATAATTGGCTTTTTTGGCTTGTGAAAATCAACTACTAGGTCGTGGCCTGTGTAGATGAGTTTTGTTTGAGTTATAAGGATTATTGATTATTATAATAATGGATGGTGTAGTAGTATGATTTTGCTAATTTATATCGTGGATTAACCACGAACAACATTAAATTCAAATGGTAAGCATATGATGGTTGTCCTTCAAAATTGTAATTTAATATAATATAATTTCAATTTGGAATGTGCATTTTTATTTAATATCATTTAATTTAAATTTGTGACGGTTCAAATATTAATAATATACAATTTTAGATACTAATTTATTGTTTTCATTTAACAAAAAAAAGTTTTTATTTTGAAAAAGGAAAAAAAAAAAACCTTTTAGCCGTGTCTCTGTGTCAAATTTTAGTCTATCAATCGACATTTTTACTCCCAATCTTGTTCAACATCCATAAAATGACTTCAGATTTGAAGTATAAGCCAATAGACTTTCACCGTTTGCTTTGGTAAAGTATTGTTATTTCTTAACAAAATTTTCACCTAAATGATTAATTTCTGCTAAACAATTAAATACATACCATCGATTTTGATCTTCATATTCAGTTCAAAAATTCATTAATTTTGTAATTACTTATTTCTATCTCTAAACAACTGCATTGATCCTTTGATACATACTCACCCATCGTCAAACCTGATACATATTATGGGATAGCATATAAGATTAAGCAAAACAAATTTTCTAATACATACTTTGAAAGTTACATTACATTTGAAAGCACAAAAAAGTCGATGCTTATGAAATAGAACAGAATTAAAAGCAAATTTAACCTTTCCAGATTTATATAATGAACTGCAAATAAACAACTAACATATCCTCGTCTACATATTTTATATTTCACGATTTCTGGCCTCCGGGCAGTATGTTACGAAAAGTACAGGCTATTTTATGTCAAGAGCAAAAACATGCTGTGTAAATAACAACAAATTGAACAATAAACTAATCAGGTTGGGTTCACTACCAAAATCTTCCATCAAATATGATATAATCTAACAACAATTACCCATCAAAATTCACTCATCTAACTTCTCAAAGATAAATGGGACTATCGAGTGATATCGATCATTCCGAGAATTCTGTTTCTACTTGAGACTTCTATTTTCTTGGTGAGGAGGTACTCTGAAGCAAACAACTGCAGCAGCAGAGAAAAGATGGAAACTTGCATAACTGAAGTATAAGATCATGAAGAAGACATTTTTATTTGAATTTGTCGGTGTACGTGAACAAGATACTCGATGTAAGAAGAACCATAGGAACTTTTATCTTCTATCATATTTGAAAAGAACAGCATCCCTGTAGAAAAGAAGACGAAAAAGAATAAACAATGTAAAAAAAAAAACAGAAATTAGCACCATATGTTCTTTAGAAAAAGAAAGAGTTACAAAAGAGCAGTTCAAAAAGAAAACATGCTCGGTTAAAATGTTTGAGTTTGAAAATGGAAGACAAAATATAAATTTGTACCAGTAGTAATCTTAACCAGACAAAAATTGGTATAAAACACTGACCTGATTGGTCTCCTTTCTTGCACAACCTCAAGCTGCAAAAATGAGGGAGAAATTAATAATCTAAAAAAATCTCAAGGAAATTTAAGCATCTATATATTAAATCAATTTGCTCAACTGGAGCCTTTGGAAGTTTTGACCTGTTTTCCGTTGTGCAACAAACTAAAAATGTAAAGGAGAGAGGATCATATTTCAGGAGGAAAGGTGGGAGAATCTCCCTTGTATTTTCATTTCTAACCTGAGCAGACATCCTATGGGTCAGAATTCATTTCAACCATATTTGGCAGAACATTTCTGGTGGTCTTTTCATTTTTGGGAACAATTGAATTACACTTGGACAATACAACTTTTATGCATTTAAGTTTCGAGCACATCACCTCTTTAAACACAAATTTCCAGCCAGGATGGTGAATATTGTTACCGAAATCAAAGGCTCTTGAAGAGTCCCAGCATTTGCCAAGTGTTCGTCGTGATTTTTTAATGCAAGTGGGTTGGTGCCTAAAAAGGTCCTAATCTTTACTTGAATGGCATCCCATACAGAAATTAACATATGTGACTGCTTCAGCCTTCACAACATGTACTCATTCACCGAACGAAATCCCTCTTTTCTCGCTAGCTTCTGCCTCATGAATAAAGGAAGATGGTTCCACGCAGCACAAAGCAGATCCTATTCTTTTCAGAAAATCCACCTTGATATTGATGCACACAAACACCTTCCACATGGGGATGGAGCCAGGCCGTCAAGAGGCCTTGTATACACCTTAAGGTGTAGGTGTGAATTAGTAATGGAGACTGCAGGATCAATTGAAAATTGATCCTTCTCCCACTTACTATTTTGAATTAGGGTTTTCTCCCACTCAGACGAACTAGGCTACTCATTCGTCTAAGCTACAAATCTACACCCTTACAATATATAAGCCCCTAAAATTGTTGCTCTATGAGAGCTCATTGGAAGACTTTGGTCATTTTTGCGTTGTCTAGGTCCCCAAGGGGTAGTATAGTAGTTGAAGGCTTGGATTTTGAAGGTGTGCTCCCCTCAAGCTCCCAAGTTCAAGACTCACCCGTGACATTAATTTGTAGATACCTCCCGTGTCTCCATTCCTTCGATGTCTCCCGGTGCCTAGCTTAGGGACGGGTGTGGTTACCCCATGGAGATTCCAATTTCCCGGTTTAAAAAAAAAAAATTGCGTTGTATAGTGTCTCAAACATATAACATATTCATGAGAGTAGAGACGTGGAGCAAAGGGAAGATCAGAGCCAACTTGCATCATCATTTCCAATTAGCTGGGGGCAATTATCGAAAGAAATAAAGAGTTTAATCTTTAAAAACAAAACTATTGATGCAGACAATAGGTAGTCAGATTTTTCTGCATCTTCTTTGTTATCTTCTCTTGTTCAGAGCTTCAAAAAGCTCTTCTCCTTTTGATTTAGAGAGATGGGACCTTCATCTGACCCCATTATCCATCATTATGGTCGGGATATACCTTTGTAGAGATCGACGATCCCATGTTCTTTTACAATCTTTTCCCTTGAGCAACTCGTAGGAAGTGAAAAGGGCCCTTACTACTCCATCCTACAAAGTATACTACTATCGGCTTTACCAGGTAACATCTACCTACACAAGCTCGATAACCTCCTTAAAGATTGGTTGTGGACAAATATGTAGATCCAACTGCATAGAGGGTCTCTAGTTGTATATATATATACACACTTGGATTTTGTTCCCCGTGAGATCACAACCAATATTCTAAGAATGGATATTTTTAGATATTGGTAGTTGTTTTGTAAGATTCTAAAGGAAAATGCACCTAAGATCAAATAATATTCACTATGGGTAAAATTTATTTCTGATTACTCCCGTAGCCCAAACACACACACACATACATGCAAAATAGATCCACTACTTAAGAAAAATAAAATAAATGTAAATATAAGTATTACCGTAGGTAGGAACATCTTTGACGTCGTATCTCATTCATCAAATCATTGAGCTTCTTTGATAGAGGATTGTCATACTGCTGCAGCTCAAACTGACCATACGACAGTATTAATGAAAAATTTAATGCACTATTCAGCATGAGATAGAAAAACAAAATACCAGTAGTTTCCTTTTTCTTTTATCATTTTCTCTTCAAAATCAATGGCCCAATGATATTATTTTCCTTCGTCTATACTTTCTCTAAAAACAAATGAATTTATGTTCTACTGCGTGGTTTTGGCTGATTGAAAAGGTTACACGAGTTAAAAATGAAAACCCATGTGTGCACTGTAATAAATAATATGCATGTTACATGAGCAATCTTTTATACAATTGGAGTTTTAAGTAATTTCTTTTTGACGGGGTTGGTTTTTCTCCCCTTTTTATAATTTTATTTGATTAGTGAAAGTGTTTATCATCCAATATAAATAAATAAACAAACAAATAATATGAATGTTTAACCTGCTTGACAATTCTAGATAGTAGTTACCTGAGCAGGAATTTCATCAACTGAGGAAATGTCAAATAGTTGTTGCAATATGCCTCTATCAACCAAGTTCCCAACATATACTAAACAATTTTCACCATTTTCAAGAAGATAAATTCCCTCTTCACTCACATGCTCACTAGAAAGAGGAATTGGAGTACCTGGAGTCGAAGGGCAATCCTGCAATATGAGGAGTGAGTTAATTTTTTTTGAAACAAGGTAACCACGCCTGTCCCTATGCCAGGCACCAGAGACATCGAAGGAGTAATGTCACAGCTGAGCCTCGAACCTGAGACCTTGAGGGGAGCATACCCTCAAAACCCAAGTCTTCAACCACTGCGCCATCCCTTGGGGACATGAGGAGCGAGTTAGTTTACAACAAATGATAACAATACACCACTGAGAAAGAAAACAAGCAAAATAAATTAACAGTTTCAGACCTCTGTCCCTAGGTTATGTATAGCCAACATTCTAGGATATACAAAGGGAACAGCCAGATGAATTGGAAGGGAAGAAACATGGTTGACCCAAAAAGATCGATCATCAATTCTTCCATCAGTTCTCAAACCAGTACTTTTTATTAATGCTGAAAAAATCCAATAGAATGATATCACTAACACCCATCCATGTACCAAAATTTATCATCACAAATATGCTTGTAATTTATCAGAAAGTCGTGGGTTGATTGATTGCATAGGATTTGGAATTGACAAAATACACACCAATGGTATAAAGTGGCAGTAGCTTTAGTGCCTCCGGAAGAATGAGCTGTCCAGATGATGACACTGTTGCACAATACTTGCGGTATGAAAGCAAAACATTGACACACAAATTTGTCATACGTTCCCGGATTTGCAGAAGTGGGGATGAAGAAACTTCAGTTGCCGCTACAAAAGTCAGATAAACAATATAATAAGACTAATTAACTACATCATTCAAATTGACACAAGTTTTTTTTATAATCAGGAATCAGAGCTTCACCCCACGACATACTCGGGACACCCGCGCCCATTCCAAGGCCCGGACTCAAGAGGCAATAAGAGATTATACAATTAAGCTCTGTCGTGGGATTCAAAATTGGGACTTCCAAGGAATTATATCTTGGAGACCCCAAGGGGAAAAGTATGAGATCCATTCTAGTAGCATACTGGAAGGAAAGTATGAGATCCATTCCAGTTACATTAATAGTATGTACGCAGCCAACCTTACATATTTTCTGACCACAATAAAATCCACTATAAAGCAGTCATAAGTGTAATTGCGGATCAATGATAAATACAGCAACAAGGTTTCGTATTAAAAAAACAAATAAATACAAAAGATTTTTTTTTTGAAAAAAAGAATCCCACAGAGAAAATACCTTGCTTTAGAAAACATGCGAATTGAGTGTCCAAGTCAGCTGATCGGAAAAGGTTATTTAACATACTAGTGCAAGGAAGAGATAAAGTGGAAACGCGAATTCGCCGCTGACCAAATACTGTAGTGTAGAGTAGCGCACACTACAACAGCAAAAGAATATAAATGAATGTTAAACAGCTCATAGACATAAATTTTTAACAAGTCGTTTCAATTTAGTGGCAGAATATGAGAATAAATGAAAAATGATATCCAATTTTGATAAATAAGATGATATTATTGATGTGTATTGAATGATATACGAGAAGGGATATTTTTAACTAAGGAATGAGATGTAGAAGACTAAAGTACCCTTTAACAACATAGGGTAGAATTAGACTAATGATTACACTATTAACAGAATAAATAACCTTTTCATCGACAAGAAACAACACTTTTCATCCAAAAGATGAAAAGAGAAACTCACTTTTGAATAGAGAAACTCTATCGGGAGGGAATATAAAAAGAAAACGATGATACCTGAAAAGCACATTCTGAGCCATCCTGTAACTTGTCATCGTGTTTCAAAGTTACCATTAAAGTTTTGTCACAATCAATCTACAATGAAGAGAACCATAGTAAAATAACAACCAGACCATTTCACTAGAAACAAAGAAATAATAGCAATAGCATCATGCTAATATACAACAACTAAACAAGAGCTGGCTATAGCAAAATTCAGCACTCAAAAAGGCAATGCTAATGAAACCAGTTCAATTAAAGTGAAAAGAAAAAAAAGCAAGGTATTAGTAAATAAATACGTGAATCAAAAGTTGATCCTGACCCTACCATTTAAGAAACAAAGAAATATTAAATAAAATTTGCAAAAATAGTGGAAGTTATAAAGTACATAAACGTTGCACACACAGGCTCTTGAAAAATTTCACTTTAACACAGGACAACATCAAGAATAAGAGTACTCTATCAAAAACAAGACTGATTGGGATCGCAGACTGTTCTAAAGTTTTGTTTACTATTTTAGATGAATAACATACCCCAGGTAAGTC
The DNA here is from genome assembly GCA_037833695.1 of Sechiopsis laciniata. Lineage (NCBI taxonomy): Eukaryota > Viridiplantae > Streptophyta > Magnoliopsida > Cucurbitales > Cucurbitaceae > Sechiopsis > Sechiopsis laciniata. The sequence goes on along the minus strand of JBBMKA010000020.1, from coordinate 5,053,430 downwards.
GACGTCTGTGGGGATGCGTTTGCAGAAATTTCCATGGTACTCTTGTACTTGAGTTCCCTGGAAAAGGATAAAACTACAACTGATTTCACACAAAAAAAAAGCCACCAAATTTTTTTTTCCTTAATCAAAAATGAAGATCGAACAAAATAATCACCTGGCTGCATCTAACACGCATCACGGCCTCAAAACCTTGAGACCTTGTGATATTCCATCTAAGATCATTGTACAGCTTTGCTGGATCAGAAAGAACTGAGAAGGGGTGATAATAATAAACCTGCAACACAGTAGAAAACCAGTTAAGTAAAATAGATAGTTAAAAAGGAAAATTTTGCATAGGTTTGGGATTTTAAAGAAACTGTTGGAAAGACAGATTTTAAAAATCAATAACTGAATGTCCTGTTTAAAACCGAATGAGATTCCTCGTTAACAGAAAAATGCAGGATTATATTTCTAGAAAAAATAGTTCAAATGTATCTTTAAAGAATTAACAAAATCAAATACTCTTACCTGGCCCCCAGTAGTCCTTGCAATGACAGAAATTGAAGCAATATCGACATAATTCTGGGTAGTGAGAAACACATCTACACGTACCTAGAATAATCATGGCAGACAAGAACAGTTCAGAAAACTCTAACCAGTATCAGCCGATAAATCCTGTCATAGATCACTGACAACATGACATGAAAGATCACATTCACCTGATACTCGGCCAGTTCAACTGCCATTGTCTTGTAAGACATGTCAGCTGGTTGTAGTAATTTATGAGCCTCCTGAAAAAGTCAAAATGTGAAAATGATGCCTCCTGATTTTGAATTAGTCCTAAAATGATGGCTTTGTACTTTTACAGGGAACAATAGTACACTAATGGGTGAAAAAAAAAATATAACTATGAAGTAAAAAACAACAAATTGAAAAATAAGTGATGAAAAATTGATGTCAGCCTTTATGTGATTGTAATTGATGTTGGATAATTCAGTGGCGATGTTGATATAAACAAAAATAGGCTCCATTGCCGAGCAGAAAGCTTCAATAAACCAAAAATTTTAATATGTTGCAGAGAATCTTTATATGATGTTTGTTGGGTGAACCGGAGGGTTTCTTCTTCTCATCTTTCCATCAGGGGCATTGGCAAGCATGACTACACCGACATTCAACTCTTATACCTTGGTGTTATAGCTTGTATTTACCGGTTTTTCTTACTTATTTTCCCTTATTGGTTGGCATATCCTCCCCATTTCTCCTCCCTATTCCCTCCCCTTAACTTTTTTCTACGTAACTCTTTCATGTATCAATGAAATAGTTTGTTTCCTACGAAAGCAAATGGCTGCAGGGTGAATAGTTACAGATAAAGGGCAAAGAAAACTAGTACGAGAGAGATTTCTTCCAAGGAATAAAGTTTGTCCATTTCAACCACACAGTAAACGATCCTCACACCCAGATCCCAAAAAAACATTTATACAATTGGTGACTGGTGACTTTCCTTCAACCTTATAATACGCTCTAGCCTCTACTTATTTTAAATTCAAGAACAGTGGAAACATAATCTTCTTAAAAGAAACATAACAAAAACTTCAAAAGAGCTCCAATGGATTGACTCTTCTTAAAAAGAAACATAAATAGCGCAATACCTTGTCCCCAGAAGAAATATTTGTTCTTCCTTCAGCCTCCCTGGCAGAAAGAGCTCCAATGCCAATTGATGGCAAGACTGTATTTCATCAAAGGTTAAGAAAATAAAGAAATTAATGTTAGTTGATGTAATTAAATTTAGCACAATCCATCGAAATAAGTTTTTTAATTGATTGGTGATTTAACATGTTTCATAAAGTATCAAAGTAAGAGGTCTTGTGTTCAAACCTTAATAGTTTCATCACCATTTAGTATTGATTTCTACTTAATAGACATTCTCAAATTCTCAAGCCCACAAGTGAGGATGAGTGTACTTCAACCCCTCCAGCTTAAGCTTTTGGGTTGATGGGCGATTCATTTAACATGTTTCAACAATTGCCAAAATAAAAACAATTAACTAGTGAAAAACTTAATAAACCCTTAGGTTAAGAACAATGAGAGAGAGTCTTGTGAGAGAAAAAGTAATGTGAGATGAGTAAGTAAGATTGGAGTTAGAGTTAGAAGTGGTGACTTAGGTGAGGGATTTCCTTGAATTCGCTAGAAAGTTGGAAAAACCAAATGGGTTTTGGAGAAGAAGATCTTTGTGTTTAACAACTACGTGGGTATTCGATCTCACGTCTCGATCATGAGCACACAATTATGACGGTTGTGGTATTGCTCTTGTTGACTGGAGAAGAAGATCTTTGTCTGCAACGATTCTCGTTTTTCAAGTATTCACAAACACAAATGGAATTTATGCCTTGCTCCTGGTCGATTTATTTTAGAGGAAAAAATCAGTTATCTTCTTCTAAGAGGATCAGTTGGGCAAAGGGTGGGAGAAGCTGGTAGCAGCATTTTCAGAGAATCTTCTCAGACAGAAAAAGGGGGGAGTTTCGAAGTAGGAGGGTGTCATGGAAAGGGTTGCTTCATCAAGGGCTATTCCAGTCGAGAGTAAACCTCAAGAGTGAAAATAAGTAAGTCCTATGTGTCGATGGTTTCTTCTTGAAACAGGGAGGTTGAGATCTAGGCGGATTTTGAATTTGGTATTGATTGTTCCTCGTCTGTTATAGTTGAAGGAGGGAAAGGGAGCCCGGATTGCTTAAGAGAAAATTAAGAAGAAAAAAAAAAGAAGAATTTTCAGCTTCATTCTATAACCGTGTTCAGCGAATTTTGCATTGGGTCTATGTACCCGTCCTAGAAAGTGCATTACAAACTTGCCTGACTGGAATATCAAAATTTTGCCTCCAGTATTTTTCATTGCCATGAAAGCCGCCTAAAAATAGGTCAAGAAAACTATTGTCAAAATATAAAGTAAATATTTATTTAGAAGTGAAACACTTTATATTTATCGACCTAGAAAGAAAAATTCTAAGTTGCATGAAAAAAGCCCCAAGGAGCAGAGACAATCTAGCTTTTGACTAATAAACAAACTGTAGTATCAGTCTAGTCGATATGATGAGTGAATCTCAACCAATATTTTTAATAGAGCTGATCAATACTGAGCGATCAGACACGCATCTACTTATCGACTAATGTATTAAAATAGCAATAAAATAATCACAAAGTTGTCTTTCAGTTTATGGAACAGTTTCATCATTGATCTTAGCATATTCTTTAAACCCAAAAACATATCATTGCAAAGACCCTCCTCCTAAATTGGAGTAGTCTTTGTTGTAATCTCATCCCCAGGGATTCCCCTTCTTTTTATTCTTTTGAATGGCATATATCAATGAACTTGTTTCATATTAAAAAAATAATATAATAAGTCAATGCCATCTGATACGGTGATGCTTTTGAGATTCTAAAACTTTCTTGTTTATCTTTGCTGAGTTTCAAAAAACAAACTTCATTCTATAGACTATAACTAACAACTGGAGGGTCTACCTGCAAAGCTTACGCATACCCGGTTTAGGAAATATTTGTGCTGCCTTTTTTCCCACTGTAGACTGCTATAATTTTACTTTGCAGCTGCCCTCTTTTCATTCAAAGGGTAAAGAAGGGGTGCTTTGTAACACTTAAAACATAACTAATTTAAATTTCAAAGATTCTTCTGGGCTTTGCATAACTATTATTCTTTTTTCTTTGTGGTGGTGGGGGTTTGACAGGCAAAAACAAACAATAATATACTTAGACATTTTTGTTCGGAATTAAGCAAAAAAGACATACATTGATTGAAGCACCAAAGGCTGACTCGGTGGTTCTATTACTCTGAAACATTGTTGGTATACTTTCAAGCAACAACTCCAAATGTTGACGGCACTATTACCACAAACAAGAGACATTATTGAATAATAGAAACGTAAAAAGAAAAAATCCAACAATCAATATCAACCTCATCAAATCAAATATTTTGGAAAATCTAACCTCTGATAGTTGAACAATAACATCAGACTCCAGTGGAGTATAAACATCTTGTACATCAGGGACTATGAGCATCAAAGGCTGAATAGACAAAATGACAAAATTAACATAAAAGGCATGTGCATCCAAGGAATCTCCCTAATAAATTCCATTGAGACCAAGGGCACAGATCGTCCAATTATATTAGGATCAAATACAACCATCGATCAAGTTTATCTTGAATGGAATCCGAGTCGTATTAATATTGATGAGATCAGGATTGCAGGGTTCAAACGTTAATTTTTGTCGTGGTTAACATTTTATTATTTTAAAAAAAAGCCCTCTCGTAATAGGTTTTTTCCCCTCTCTCAAGTTTATCTCGAGTGTTCAGGCTTTTATGGACTGATGAAGACCGGATGAAATTTTGATCATTCTTGGGATGTTCTCTTTTACAGGCATCATGTGTTCAAAAAATGGGCCAGATGAAAGCTTAATCACTTAAAATGGGATGTATACATCATTTCTCATGGCTCACATCACCTCACTCATTCTCAAGGAGGTTTTGCCTATCTAAGATTAAATTTGAAAAAAGATGATTTATCAGTAAGGTATTTCAAAAATAAAATAATTACAAGAAACCGATAGAACACAAACAAATATCACTAAATAGGATTTCTTTTTTGCTCTTTCATCTATCTTTTGAAATGAGCTGGTTTCCATTCCATCTATCTTCTAAATACTAGTTACTACATAAATCAACAAGACACGTTAGCTTTTTTTTTCACTCTTTTTTTATAGGAAACAAAACTTTCATGGATGAATGAAAAGTTACAGAGAGATTTTATCGAAACTAGTTACAAAAACCATCTTCATAGTGCTGTGAGATAGTAAACTATATATATAAACCCTTAGCTTTTTTTCACCCTCACAACAAGAAACACCTATAATAGAGATAAATAACAATGATCAAAACGTGACCTGTTGTAGTGCACGTTTAAGATTGTAAAAGTGAATTGTTGAGTCAAATGTTGCAATCCCGACAAATGTACAAGGACCTTCCTGGAATATCACAATGTCATCGGTCACTATGATAGAGAAAACTAAAAAGAAAGCTCATAGAAGGCTGAACATGGATGTGCCAAGATTATCAACATAGTTCCTATTTGTAAACACCAATATTAGACAAATCCACTCCCACATAGTAAAACACACAAGCAAAAGAAGAACAAGACACAATGACGAATAACACTCTTAACCAAAGGAAAATATTTGGAAAATACAGATAATATATAGAATTATTTTGCAAATGGCTAAGTTCCTTAACCTAAAAGCAAGAGCGTGCTTAGATCATACAGGGACCAATTTATCAAAGGTCGCTCAAGAATTGAAACATTTGCAATAAAAGATTGTTGGATTGCATAGAAAGAACTTTACCAAATATCTCATAGCATTTAGATGATTATAAAGAGCCAATTAACAAAAATGGCAATCAACAACAAAAAGAGATTGTAGCCACTTAAAAGAGGAAGAACAAACCCTGAGAGAATAGTGCAACAATTAGTCATAGGTCACACAAGGTACCTCATCAGAATATAGCAAGACTATTTTGAGAAGAGAAACAAAATAGTAAAAACTCCAAATACCTAAAGGAAAATTACATGAAAGCTGTCCCATTAGAGATCAAAGAAGAAATGTTATTATATTAAGCCCATCATTATAGAAGTTTGAGTTATGGTAGACAATAAAACATACTCTGCAAGAAGTTGCTCCTTCCACAATATTACCAACCCAATGCTATTATTTCAGACTAGTTTAAATAATAATGAAACAAAAAAAACTTTAAGGGTGATGCAATACCAATTCGTAACAGTCATGCATCACTTATACATACCGCAAGAAGAAGAAAAACCATAAACCCTTGTAAAAACAAGCACAACTACCACAGAGTACCATTCATGGTTAAGCACATCCATGTTTGTATAATGTTACCAATCAAATGTAGAACTTACAGGAAGATCAGAAATAACTTGACTAATTGCACTGCATGCTGCAGCAGTGGCACCAATTTGTATAGCACTCATGGATACATCGATGAGGAAAAAATACACAGCTGGCATTGGATCACGCACCTGGAGTAAAAACAGTGCATCAGAAACAGTGAATATATATGCATGCATAGAAAAAGAGCTTGAACTTAAGAAACCAAGAGGAAAAAGAAAACATGAACGAACCCTGCTTACCTCTAGTTTTTGTTTTTTTAATTACAAACACGGTATTTTATATATCAACAAAATTAGAGTTGTGGAATATGCGCTGATTTTTTCCTCCCAAAACCTTATGTTTCTTCCATATTACCCATTGGATGGGAAAAAAATCAGTGCATATACAACTCTAATCTTTCTTGGATTGGCCGATTTGATTCATCGTGTATAAGGACTTCTTCACAGGCTGCCTCTTCAAAGCTGTTTGCTGGTTTTTCTATTCAGGATATGGTCACTAATTGGGATGTTTTCTTTTTGTTTAGTTTGTTTCCTTCTATGCTTCGCTTACCTGGTTCTTTCTTTCTTTCTTTTAGCTATCTAATCTTGTATTTTATTAAGCTTTGAAGGTTTTGGGAGGAAAAATAGATACCATAATTATCTGTAACCTTTTTTTTCCATCTCTACCGTGAATGTGATGACAACCAAAAAATAAAAGTCAATGAAGGTTAAGGTGAAAAGAACCACGAGAGGCAATTGACAAAAAGGAGTCGTATGGAAAATCATTCACGAAAAAAAAAAATCATTTGAATACTAATACAGAAGCGTGACCTATTGGGAATTCAGATCAATCTCGAGTGCATTCTCTAGCAAATCTGTCATTTATTAACCTTATAGCAAAGAGCTTACATTGGACAAACAATTGACTGAAATATGAAAGCAAAAAATGCTTAAGAAGATCAAGTTACTTGCAAGGAAAGCTTCGGGAGACCTGAATACAACATAAAGCCTACAATGAAGGTTCCCAGCTATGGCCCTTTCTCCTAGTCAACGTGTCTTTGTTTTAAGATTGAAGAAAGTGAAAAAATATCTCTTTAACCAACAGGGCTCAAGGTTTAGGGGGAAAAAAACAAATGGAAAGAGCTACAGAATCAAAATGAATAAACAAAGAGGGAAAGAAAGAAAAAAAAATACAGTGGCCACTACTATTAATTAATAGCACCTAGCGGACATAACACTTGCTACCAAGAAAATGCATAAAGTTGAACAGATGTTATTTGACAGAGTAGTAGAGTACAATAAAATATCAGAAATAATTCCTAAACAAGTCCAAAATGATAATATATGTTGAAGCATTCCACTTTGGTAAGCACAAATCACGTTACTACTAAGAGCAATTGATCTATGTCTAAGCCCATTGATAATCGTTATAACGATGTACAGTATACTACTTGGTGGTGTACAAACCACAAAAAATAAATAAATAAACTCTTGTAATAATAGCCTCTTCTGGATCCTGAAGGATGCTTTGATAGCTTAGCTTTTGTTGGCAGGGGCTTTCTCATCCCCTGGCCTTTGGACTGTTTCTCTGTCTTTTGTCTATAATACAGCCATTTGTTTCTCATATTTTTATTAAAATTTTAAAAAAGAAAAAAATGGTTTACATCCAATAAAAAAGCAATGACTAAACAGCTAGAAGAAGAAACAAAACTTCACGCTAATGGAGTATCATAAACCAACTACCATACCATATATTCCTTAGAAGCAACAAATTCTACTGTTCCCCTACACAGTTCAGGCCTTTCATCAGCGTCTCTTCTTCTACCATCTGGACCAATATTACAGTGGTATTCACGAGGAGTCTCATCAGTAAAACCTGAAAAAGGAATGGCATAGGGCGTTCAAATTATCACCTACATGGGCAATGACGAATAGAAATCCACACATGAAAGAAGTATTTGACGTCTGACAAATAGCAGAATTATGTATTCTATAACAACTAAAAGGGGCGGTTTTCTTTTAAACGAGAAACAAACTTTTCATTAAATAAATGAAAAGAATCAGTAGCTTTCAAAACAACTCTCAAGAGAGGAAAAGAGAAAAAGCCTCCAAGAGGAAGAAGACTAGAACTCCAAAATCTGAGAGAAATTACAAAACTGCAAAGCTAAAAGACTACGAATGGTGTAGGTAATACAAGACATGTAAACATAAAAATAAAACAAAAATTCAGAAAATTGAGATGCTTTGGAGACTGGGTAGTCAACAATCACGGTCAGGGGCTTCCAACAGCTGCATAAGTTCATTGTTGAATTATGTTAAACTACAAATCAATCCAAAAGCCTAAGCTCATGGATTGGGGTAAATTTAATTATATCAACCAATACTCCCCCTCACTTGTGGACTTTGAAATTTGAGAAATGCCCTACAAGTGGAATTTAATTTTAATTGGGGGGAAACGACTTGGCAGGGATTCGAACTCATGACCTCCTGCTCTGATACCATATTAGAGAATATGAGATTCCACCTCAAAACCAATTGACAAGGAGGAGAGTAACTCATATCTCTTTTATATTGTTATGAGGTCTCCACTCTTTTCGATGTGCGATCCTTAACATACCCCCTCAAGATGGTGTCTATTTTGGGCTCACCAATCTTGAGTCGGATCCCAATTTCATTTTTATTAGACCGACTACCCTTTTTGGGCTTATGGGCTCTGATACCATGTTGAATTATGTTAAATCACCAATCAATCCAAAAGCCTAAGCTCATGGATTGGGGTAAATTTAA
>JBBMKA010000020.1:5012959-5044619 GCA_037833695.1 Sechiopsis laciniata | reverse complement strand
ATCTCTCTCAATAATTACAAAATTTAAATAAATTTTGTAGATTTTATTTTTAACCTGTTGCTCAATGTTCAATGGGTAGTTTTAACCAGCAGGGGTATTATTTTTCATAAAGTCGAGTTGGTTGACATTAATAACTCTAATAAATGCTTTGTAACCTTTCATTTTTGCTCAATGTTTGGTGCAAAAATTTAACCGAATCGTTTAGGAAATTTATAAAAAGGCATTAATAACTAACAAAATATTTGAAAAAATTACTTTTTTTTAGTCCCTATGACTTAGTTTCAATTTGGTTTCTATTTTAATTTTAAAATCCAACAATTTTTCTTTTCTTCGTGACATTTTAATAATATTTTTAATTGTTTCTGTGTTTTTTTAAAATAAATAAAAATTAAATGTACGTGAAAATTAAAATAATCACTAATTATGTAATTGATAATTTTGTTATCTTAAAAATTAAAAATAAGTATTATTAAAATATTAGAGATAAACAATGTTCAATTTTGTAACATAGAGACCAATTTTAAATCAGACCCTAAACACGAAATTGAAACTAGACCCAAAGATTGAAAATGTATTTTTCACAAAATATCCATAAATTGACTTTTAATTGACAAGTTACAATTCACAACTGCGGATAGCTTTCCCCTTATAACTTAAAAAGAATTTGAGTGTAGTCCGGACTGTACCTCCACCATAATATCACTCATTTGGAGTCATACATCTTCTTTTTTCTTTTAATTTTTTTTATAATAAATACAAAGTAAAAAAAAAAAGAGATTAGATGTGTGGCACCAAAGGTGTCACATGGGTGACATTATGGGCTGCACCCAAATTCTTCTTTTAACTTTTATATTTTCCGTTTTGTACGATTGATTTCCCTAGTTATCATGCTTACTTACATATGTCATAAACCACATGTTAGACTAAAGCTCGAAATAGATATATATTTTCTTGTTTGAATCTAAAAATTTGGAACTTTGTTCCTCTAAATCCGGAACACTATTTGCCTGTTACTAGACTGTACTACTAAGTAGATAAATGTATTATCATCAAAATGCTCGACTATTAAGATTTGGAGCAATATCACTTTAAGCTGCTTACAAAGGATTGAAAATAAGAAATGAAAAAATTGGAAAAAATCTAGAGAAAAGTTGTTCTCAAGTAAAGGAGAAGAACCCACTTAAAAAAGTTATAGATGTAGATTCTTTTTGTTGGGTGAAACAAATCTGACTTCTGCAGAATTTGATAGGAAAAGTTAAGGGGTTTGCCTATTTCCCTTACAAGGATGACAACGTAATTGAACAAATGCTAGGGGTGTTCGTCGGTCGGTCGGAGTCGGTTTTAGGCCAAAACCGCCGCCGACCACCGACATGTCGGTTTCTTGTCGGTCTGTTAACATCAGTTTTTAGAAGTTCCAGACGTCGAACGACCGAATCGGTCAGTCGAATATGGTCGGTTATTGAGCTCGGAAGAACTAAAAAGAGAAGAAGGATGAAAAAAAAAGCCAAACCTCGCTTGTGATTCTGGATGTGCTAGAACAACAAAAAAATGAAAACAAAAAGAAAAAGAATTAGATAATAGAGAAGAAAAAATAAAGAAGAGAAGAAATAAGAGAATGTATCAAAAAATGAAAGCATAAAAGATGAAATGAAAATAAGAAGTTTTGAGAGGAGCAAAAAAGAAAGGTTGGGTGAAGGCTAAAGAGAAGTTAAAATCGTGAAATGAAGAGGGAGATAAGAGGAGAGAGAAATAGAGAGAGAAGGAAAGAAATAAATAAAATTAAAATAGAAAAGGTAAATTGGAAGAGAAAATGTTTTATCGTCGTCGATTCAAAAATTTCAATTTGTTTTATAGACCGATGGTTGGTTTTTCAAAATATATAACCGACACCAACCGACCGTTCTATAAAACCGATCGACCGACGCTAATGTGGTCAGTTTCGGTCGGTCGAATCGATTTTCGGAAAATATATGAACACCCCTAACAAATGCGATGACAACCTAATCGAAACTTATAACCTTCACTATCTTTCTTAAGAACACCTCATAAACAAAGTTTCACATATTTAATCATCTATAATTCATCATGCATTTCCTCTCCTTTAGAGTTGAGTAATTCGTAACCAAAGTTCAAAAGCTAAGCTCTTTCACTCTTTGGCCAAAGCTCATTTCCTTTTATTGCTCGACTGGACTCTCGTAAACATGAAACTCTAGAACTCAATCAATATCCTATAAGCAATATAAAGTTGTAAAGTATCATCCTTCTTCTTGAATAGTATCAAGGCCTTTTAGGAACCTTAATTAGTAGTTCGTCTAATTATTACGTAAGAAATATGATAAATCAGAGAATTAAGCTATGTCGGAATGTCGATTACCGAAGATAGGTAGAGGAAGAGTCGAAGAGATCGAAGAACGAAAGAAACTTTGAACTACCTAAAGGGAAAGAGTAATACACAAGGAGAAACTATAACTATAAAGGATCTCAAGAGGAATGGAAAACAAAGAAATTTTATGGAGGGATTGATGTTTAGGGTTTTCTGCTGGATCACACATTAGAAAAAAAAAGGTTAGATCTACCAACCTCTTGATTTGGCTTATTCCAACCTTTTTATTAGTAATTAGTATCAAAATAGATCTCTTTTAACATTACTTCAAAGCAATATAGAACATTTGGAAGCCATGAACTCAAAATACAATTACATACAATTTTACTTTTTTCACCTTTTTTAAGTTATTCAAACTCATCTATTCTGACACAAATTTTTACATTTTTAGATTTAACAAAACACTGCAAATAAATAAGCCATTAAATCTGCACTTTATATTTTCTTTCAAGGTTTTTGGTCTCCAGGCAGTAAGTTAAGAGAAAAGTAACAGGGTATTTTTATGGCAAAAAGGGAGTGAAAATATCAATAAATTTAACAAGAAACTATGCTGGTTGGGTTCACTACCAAAATCTTCCATCAAACATAATCTAACAACAATCATCCATCAAAATTAACTCATCTAACTTCTCAAAGATAAATGAGACAGTTGATCAATGCTGTTCGAACCGAGAACTTCGTTTCAGTTTCTTATGAGATCCTGGTTTCTAGGGAGTTCAACTGGAGAAGAGGAAGATGGAACTTGCATAACTGAAGTATAAGATCATGAAGAAGACATTTTTATCTGAATTTGTCGGTGTACATGAACAAGAAACTCGATGTATGAAGGGCCATTGGCACTTTTATCTTCTACCATATTCGAAAAGAATAGCATCCCTGAAAAAGAGAAGAGCAAAGAATAAAAATAAAATAAATAAATAAAATTAAAAACAAAAAAAGATTTAAAACGCCACATGAGTGACAAACTGTGTGGGGTGCAGCCAAATCTTTCTCATGACAAAATAGCAGCTCAAAAAGAAAATGATTGAGAACGAAAACAGAAAATGAATGTCTCGTTTGGTAAATATTTAATTTTTTGTTTTTAGGTTTCGAAACTTAATCTTGTTTTCACTCAAATTCTCTACCAAGATTTCATTTTCCATCCGAAAAACCAAAACAACTTTTTTGGAATATACTTTTTTTAGTTTTCAAATTTTGGTATGATTTTTAAGCACAACAAAGGTAAGATGTAGATATTAAAATAAGGAAAAATTGTTATAAGCTTAATTTTCAAACACCAAAAACATATATAAAATGGTTATCAAATAGAGCCGGATATTTCTTAAGGTAATGGAAGACCCAAAAAAAAAAAAAAAACAAAATTAGGTACTATTTGTTGTAACTACACAACAATTGGTATAAAACACTGACCTGACTGGTCTCCTTTCTTGCACAACCTCAAACTGCAAAAAAGAGGCAAAGTTAATGTACACTACACTCAATAAGGTAAATGAAAAAGAAAATTTAAGCATCTATAAATATAATAATCATTTTGCTCTACTTTATTGGGAGCCTTGGAAGTTTTAACCTATTCTCCCAGAAACTCAAAATGTAAAGGAGAGAGTATCAGATTTTGGGGGGAAAGGAGGGAATCACCCTTTTATGTCCATTTCCAACCTGAACAGGCTTTTAATTGGTCATAATTAATTCCAACCATATTTGGCAGATCATTCCTCTTGGCCTTTTCCTTTTTTTGAAAAATTGCATTATACTTGGACCAGGCTTCCTAGCTTAGTGTAATTCAAGATATCCCTATATTTTTTTAATGAAACGTTCCCGGAGCTTTTGCTCTTCTAAACCTAGGGACACCACTGGTCCATCCTTAAACTGTGGCACCGAAATACATCGTAGGACCCAGGCTCGATCATTGTATTGTGCCGCCCCTAGGGGTTAAGATATCCCTATTTTTTGCGTTCAAGGACAATGAAATTTTTATGCAAGTTACTTTCGAGCACATCAACTCTTGAGATTTTGCCTCTCAGGCTGGTGAATATCAATACAGAAGTCAAAGGCTCCTGAAGAGTTCCAGCTCTTGCTACGAGTTCATCGTGATTTTTATGCAACTTGAAATTGCTTGAACTCTTTATGTGCAGATTTGACAATTGGGTCGGTGAAGATCATCCAGGACTCGGGTGCCTAAAAAGGTCCAACTCTTTGCATGAATGGCATCCCATAGAAAAATTAGCATTCCGGAAGGCCTTTGCACTCTCAATATTTCTCATTCACATCTAAATCCCTAAGCCGTGTTTGGGGGGACGTTTATGCAAACGAGGTTGGGTTATAACCCAACCCACTTTTGGGGTGGATTGGTCCAAACTCAAGCTGCCATTTCAGCTAACATCTATTTCTGTTTCACATAATCCATGCACCTATTTGAGATTAACCATTTCCCTTTCCCTCCCCCATCACCAGTTATCATAACCCCTATAATTAGGAGTGCAAGGCAAAACCGAAAAACCAAAAACCGAACCGAACCAATCCAATCCAATGGATCGGATCGGTTTTTTAGCACAAAGTTGTACATATCGGTTTGTAATTTAAAAAAATCGAAAATATTGGATCGGTTCCGGTTTTCGTTTTCAAAAACCAATAAAAACTGATCCAAACCGAAATATATATATTGTCAATAAATCATATAAAGTCATATTTATTCCATTATTTAGAAGATTTTCTAAAGTCTTGAAAATCAACCTAATGTTTTTTTATCCTTCAAATGTCAATATATTTTCTAAGTAACTTTCTCAAACTTTACTTTTTTTCATATTACTTTGTCATTATCTATTTAAAACTAATTTTATGAAAAAAAATTAGATGCAAGGACCAAACTTGTTAAATAAAATTGGAGAAGTTTTTTTCTTAGTTAGAAATGTTGTTTTTGATATATTAAAAAATATTGGACATTGGATCGGATCCAAAACTGAACCGAACTATTGGTTCTATGCTTTATTGGACATTGGATCGGATCTATATTTAGAAAACCGAAGATATCGGTTCGATTGTCGGTTTGGCACAAAACCGACAAAAACCGAACCGAAATCACCCCTACCTGTAATAATAACCTGTAATAATAAACTGCACCCAAACACAATTTTTAACACCCCACCTTTCATAATAATTGGGTAAAATTTATTTGATCACTCCCCTTCCCCCAACACATACAAAACAGATACACTACTTGAAAACGAAAATAAATGTAAAATATGAGTCTTACCGTAGGTAGGAAGATCTTTGACGTCGTATCTCATTCATCAAATTGTTGAGCTTCCTTGATAGAGGATTGTCATATTGCTGCAGCACAAACTGAACATACAACAGTATTAGTGGGAAATTTAATGCACATTAGATTCCATCCAGTATACGAATCCAATTAAGACGTCTCAAGATACATATTTTATAAGTTTGCAAAAATTATATATACAAGAACCATGATGGAAAGAAACAAAAAACAGCAGTTTTCTTTTTTTTCGATCATCTTGACCCATTGACATTATTTTCTAAAATCAAATGAATTTATGTTCACGTGAATTTTTCCCCTTCATTTCCAATAAAAAAATCACATGGGCTGAAAGGGTTATTTGATTTTGTGATTTTAAAATGAAAATTCCAGTGGCACTGTAAAAAGTAATATGCATGTTTGAACATTCTTTTATCCACTTGGAGGAGTTTTAAGTAATTTCCTTTCAACGATGGCTTTCCTCCCCCCTTCATAATTTCATTTGATGAAAAAAATTGTTTCTCATCCAATAAAAATAAAAATAAATAATATGCATGTTTAACCAGATTGACAATTCTAGATAGTAAAAATACCTGAGCAGGAATTTCATCAACTGAGGAAATGCTAAATAATTGTTGCAATATGTCTCTATCAACCAAGTTTCCAACATATACTAAACAATCTTCACCATTCTCAAGAAGATAAATTCCCTCTTCAGTCACGTGCTCACTAGAAAGAGGAATTGGAATACCCGGAGTCGAATCGCCATCCTGCAAATACAAGGAATTAACACCAACTGAGAACAATGCACTACTGAAAAAGAAAACAAGCAAAATAAATTAACAAAGTCTTACCGCTGTCTCAAGGTTATGTATAGCCAACATTCTAGGATATACCAAGGGAACAGCCAGATGAATTGGAAGGGAAGAAACATGGTTGACCCAAAAAGATCGATCATCAATTCTTCCATCAGTTCTCAAACCAGTACTTTTTATTAATGCTGAAAGAAGCCAATAGAATGATATCACTGACCCACAGCCATGTACCAAAATTTATCACCACAAATATGCTTGTACTTCATTTTTATGCTTGCTAACATGTAATTGAGTTCTTTCCATTGGATCATTAAATATATATTAGTTAAATCCCATATTTTCCAATATCCATAGGTGATCCAAAGACCAAAAACTACTAAATCATTTGTCGTAACGGAGTAAAGAATTCATGCACAGAAACATTGCTACTAAAAACCTAACTGAGAATAAAATTTATGACACATGGGTAAGAAAATTGTGGGGCGATTAGATAGGTTTTGGAATGGATAAAATACACACCAATGGTATAAAGTGGCAGTAGCTTTAGTGCCTCTGGAAGAATGAGCTGTCCAGATGATGATACTGTTGCGCAATACTTGCGGTATGAAAGCAAAACATTGACACACAGATTAGTCATACGTTCGCGGATTTGCAGAAGTAGGGATGCAGGAACTTCATTTGCCGCTGCAAAAATTAGATAAAAAACATAATAAAACTTACTAACTACAGCATTCAAATGGAAACATGTATTAGGACATATAGAATGAGATCTGTTTCAGTGACATTAATATAGTTTGTTCACAACGAATCTTACATATCATCTGACCACAATCAAATCAAAGTAGCAGTCTTGAATGTAAACGTGAGATCAATGATACTTACAGTAACATTGTTTCTTATTAAAAAAAAAGCATATTGCAATAAGAAACCAAAAAGTGAAGGATACCATGTTTGAGAAAACATGCGAACTGAGTGTCCAAGTCAGCTGATCGAAAGAGGTTATTCAGCATACTAGTGCAAGGTAGAGATAAAGTGGAGACGCGAATTCTCCGCTGGCCAAATACTGTAGTATAGAGTAGCGCACACTACAATAGCAAAAGAATATAAATGAATGTAAAACAAGTCATAGACATAAATCTTAACAAGCCGTTTCAATTTAATGGCCCAAGAAAATATCAAAGAAATGTTTGCGTTAAGTTTTAAAGCTACCTGAAATGCACATTCTGAGCCATCCTGCAACTTGTCATCGTGTTTTAAAGCTACCATTATAGTTTTGTCACAATCAATCTGTAACAAAGAGAACCACGGTAAGACAACAAACATAAACCCACAATTTTACTAGGGACAGAAATAATACCATCATGCTCACATACAGCTATAAAATAATTAGCTATAGAGAAAATCAGAATGCACAAAAGCCAATGCTAATGAAACCAGTTTAGGGCCTTGGGACGGGCGAAGCTTTGATTCCCGGTTATAAAAAAACCAATTTAGTTAAATTGAAAACGTGTAGGTACTAAATAAACACGAGAATCAAAAAGTTAACCCTACCATTTAAGAAACAAAGAAATGAAAGGTATGAAGTACATAAATGTAGAACACATGCTCCTGAAAACCTTAATGCGAAACATCAGCAAGCATAAGAGGGACGCATCAAGAATAGGAGTTAGGCTCTATCCAAAACTAGATTGGTTGGAATGCCCACCGCTCTAAAGATTTTTTTACTAGTTTAGGTAAATACCAATGTAAAGAATAACATACCCCAGGTAAGTCAACATCTGTAGGGATGCGTTTGCAAAAATTCCCATGGTATTCTTGTACTTGAATTCCCTGCAAAAGGATAAAATTACAATTGATATCACAAAAAAGCCACCAAATCTGTTTTCTTTGACAACAATGACAGTCAAACAAAATAATTACCTGGCTGCATCTAACACGCATCACAGCCTCAAAACCTTGAGGCCTTGTGATATTCCATCTAAGATCATTATAGAGCTTTGCTGGATCAGAAAGAACTGAGAATGGGTAATAATAGTAAACCTGTAACACCGTAGAAAACCAATTAAGAGAGATGGTTAAAAGGAGAATTTCGCACAGGTTTAGAAAGTTTACAGAAACTGTTGAAATGAAAAATATTAAAAATCAATAACCAAATGCATTTAAGTTACAGATCTCAAAAAGGTGGTATAATTTTGATCTCTCTACTTTGTTCAACCATTGGCAAAATTTGTTGTGATCCTTGTCATATCTTTTTGTACTTTTTCATATATCAATGAAAAGTTTTTGTTTCTCATAAAAAAAAAGGGTGGTATAATTACAATGCAAAAGACATTTGATGCCACTGTGAGACTAACAGCCAGATGGGTAAAGACCAACTATCACACTATCGCTAGAATATATGAAATTCCTCGTTAACAGAAAAATACTGTAAGGATCCTAATTCTGGGGATCATTCTAGAAGGGGGTAATTTGGGGAAAGCACCTAGGGGTGGGTATTTCTGGGACTATTTTGTGGGTATAAATACTCTAGTATAGGAAGGAGAGGGGGTCTGATTTTGTGAAGGCTAGGTCATAGTGACTTGGAGGAGAGGTTCCGGTGGCTCTAGTACCTCACCGGTTAGCTTATCGTTTCTTTAATTATCTTGTCTTGTTATTTCCATTAGTGTTTGTAGTGAAGTGGCTGGATTCTTACTGTTATATGAAATATATTAAGTTTCTACTATTATTTCTCTCCATTTGGTATTTGTTATTGTTCTGTGATATTCTGGGAAAGTGGTAAGGTATTGGATACCTTACAAATACAAGCTTATATTTCAAGAAAAAATAGTTCAAATGTATCTGTAGAATTACCAAAATCAACTACTCTTACCTGGCCCCCAGTAGTCCTTGCAATGACAGAAATAGAAGCAATATCAACGTAATTCTGGGTAGTGAGAAACACATCAACACAGACCTAGAACAATCATGACAGACAAGAATAGCTCAGAAAACTCTGACCAGTACCAGCAGATAAATCCTGTCGTATATCACAGACAACATGACATGAAAGATCACATTCACCTGATACTCGGCCAGTTCAATTGCCATTGTCTTGTAAGACATGTCAGCTGGTTGTAGTAATTTATGAGCTTCCTGAAGAAATAACAATGTGTCATGAAAATGGCGCCTCTCAATTTTCAATTAGTCGTAAAATGATTAACTCAATACTTTTACAGTGAACAATAGTATACTAAGGCAGGAAAAAAAAAAAAAAAAAAAAAAAAAACTACGAAGTGAAACTCAACAAAACTGAGTGGTGGAAAATAAAGCAGGGTAGGGTTAGAGATCGTTGTACAATACAATAATGATATTGATAAAGTAAAAACCGGCTCCATTGCATAGCAGAAAGCTTCAATTCATAATCAGGAACCATAAATTTTAATATACAGTGAGGCATCTTGATATGCTGTTTGCTGGGTGAAGAGTCCTACAGGCTAAATAAAACTAGGATGGAAGAGAGTTTTCGCAAGGAACGTTTTTTAACGATTTCAACCACACAGTGTAGATCCTAACACCCAGATCCCAATATTACACATTTATACAACTGGTGACTTTCCTTCAACCAACCAGATAACATTAAGCTCCTAATTTTAAATGCAAGAACAGTGGTAACATAATCTTCTCAAGAGAAACATAAATAGCACAAAAGTTCAGAAGAATACCTTGTCCCCAGAAGAAATATTTGTTCTTCCTTCAGCCTCTCTGGTAGAAAGAGCTCCAATGCCAATTGAAGGCAAGACTGTATTACATCAAAAAGTAAGGTTAGGAAAATAATCCTTTCAACATAAAACAATTAACCTAAACAAGAAAAAAAAATGTAGTCATAAGACTCATAACAAAATTCCAGGTGCTTATGGCAGATTCAAACATAATAACATAACATGTTGACTTTCCTATTAGTATTATTGGAAAAGTTGTCTCTAAGAACAAGAGCACCGTTTTTTTAAGTGGGAGGACTAAATATTCTCCCAAAATTATTTTTTTGATGTGATATTTGGAATATTCCCAAAAAAACAATTAGGGTATAATACCATTTTGGTCCCTTAACTTTGAGCTTTGTTCTATTTTAGTTCCTGAATTTTCAAAAGTTCACTTGACTTTCAAAAGTCTTTAAAAAATTACCATCTTTTTCTATAAATTTTAGAAATATATTCACATTTTTTCTTTGATTGTATTAAAAATATTAACATTATTGAGTCAATTTCAATTAATATTAACCTTAAATTTACTATATGGATTACTTTGTTTGAAAGTATAAAGACTAAAATTGGACTTTTGAAAGTTCAGGGACTAAAATGGAACAAATCTCAAAGTTCAAGAACTAAAATTGAACTTTTGAAAGTTTAAGGACCAAAATGGAACAAAGTTTAAAGTTTAGGGACCAAATGATATTTTACCCAAATAATTAACTTCTGCGGACAAAAGATTTAAGAGAACGACAGGACTCTTAGATATTAAGAAGTAAAGAAATTCACTCATATAAAAAAAAATTAAAAAAATAAAATCACACATAATAATTATGATCATTATTTAGGATTAAACTTTTCTTTTTACCCTTGTTGGTATCTTTGTGATTGAAGTCTAACAAAAACTGGAGAATGCATTACTACTAAGGCATTTAATAATGTGTTATCACCATCATGAATTTCACCTTGTTTCAGTTTAATGTAGACAAACATACAAAAATATTTTCATTTTCCAACACTATATTTTGCACGTTATTCAAGTGTCTACTGTCCAAACTTGTTCAAGACACTCTTACCCAAGGTAACATGTCCATGGCCACGGTGAACAAATTATAGTAATAATTTTCATGTCATATTTCTTGCAAACAAAACAAAACAAAACCAAAAGCTAAGAAGCAAACAACAATACATCCCTGAAAAAAGGTTATGCATTATGAA
Organism: Sechiopsis laciniata; assembly: GCA_037833695.1. Classification (NCBI taxonomy): domain Eukaryota; kingdom Viridiplantae; phylum Streptophyta; class Magnoliopsida; order Cucurbitales; family Cucurbitaceae; genus Sechiopsis; species Sechiopsis laciniata. Next base: position 5,033,225 of record JBBMKA010000020.1, on the reverse strand, counting down.
CTTGCCTGACTGGAATACCAAAATTTTGCCTCCGGTATTTTTCATTGCCATGAAAGCTGCCTATAAATAGGTCAAGAAAACTATTGTCAGAATATAAAGTAGACATCTATTTATAAATGAGACATTTTCTATTTATCGACCTAGAAAGCGAAATTCAGAGTTGCGTGGAAAAGAAGTATTAGAAGGAGTAGAAACAAAATCTAGCTTTTGACTAGTGAATAAACTGTAGTCTACTCTATATGATGAGTGAATCTCAGACTCAGCCAATATTTTTAATAGAGCTGATTAGTACTGAGAATTTGAGTGATCAGCCCACACAATACACATAGACTAATCTGTTAAAATAGCAATAAAATGGTTTGAATAGTTTCATCATTGATCTTAGCATATCCTTTGAACACAAAGACATCAATGCAAAGTACGTCTATTATTCATCAGGAAATGCTTTTGAGATTCCAAGGCTTTCTTGTTTATCTATGTTGAGTTTACAAAAAAAAAAAAAAAAAAAAAAATCTTCTCTGCTAACAAGTAGAGGTTATCCTCCTAAAGCTTTTATATAGATGGTTTAGGGAATTTTTGTGCAAGTTTTTTTCCCTATTTGTAGACTACTATAATTTTGCTTTGCAACCACACTCTTTTCGTTTGAAGGGTAAAGAGGAGCTTTTAAACACTTGAAAATTACAACTTACATAATAATTTCAAAAAATCTTATGGGTTTTTAATACTGCTTCTTTTGTCGGGATGTTGTTTGACGAAAAAAAATAACATTATTATCCTATGATATTTTTGTTCAGAAATTAAACAACACCAATTGCAGAGTAGTCAATGATCATAATACAACGGAGAACATACTTTGATAGCAGCACCAAAGGCTGACTCGGTGGTTCTATTACTCTGAAACATTGTTGGAATACTTTCGAGCAACAACTCCAAATGTTGGCGGCACTATTCCCACAAACAAGTGACATTATTAAAGAAATGGAAAGGTAAAAACACCAAACAAACTAATGATCAATCGCATCAAAATCAAATATTTTAGAAAATATAACCTCTGATAGTTGAACAATAACATCAGACTCCAGGGGAGTATAAACATCTTGTACATCAGGAACTATGAGCATCAAAGGCTGAAAAGAAAAAATGACAAAATGAACAATATTAAACCAAAAGCTTTCCAAATAAAGGCCACGCATTCAAAGAGTGTCCCTAACTATTTCCATTGAGGCCAAGGGATTGTCCAATGGTATTAGGATCATATATGATATATCTACTTTAACACATTCTGAACAAACCATTGATGAGCAATTATAGTTCTTCAAAGTGTTGCTGGAATTTTGACACCTAATACGCAGCCAGAGGTTTATCTTAAATGGAATTTGTGTCGTTTTAGTGTTGACCAGATCATGATTGCTGGGTTTTAGAAAGGTACTGAGTGTTCAAGAAAACGGACCAGATGAAAGCTTAATCACCCAAAAATGGGTGTGTTGCATTATTGCTATGGCTCACCTCACCTAACTGATCCTCAAGAAGGTTTCGCTTATACAAGGCTAGGTTCGAAAGAAAATGCTGAGTTATATGTTTCACAAAATAAATAATTACAAGAAGCCGGTAGAGCCACAAATATCACTAAATCGGATTTCTTCTTTACTCTTTCATCTATCTTCTGAAATGAACAAGACACCTTGGCTTTTTTTCACCCTCACAAAAAAGGAAACACCCAGAATGGAGATAGATAATAATGATCGAAATGTGACCTGTTGTAGTGCACGTTTCAGATTGTAAAAGTGAATTGTTGAGTCAAATGTTGCAACCCCGACATATGTACGAGGACCTTCCTGAAACATCACAGCATCATCAGTCACTATTGGGATAGAGAAAACTGAAAAGAAAGCTCATAGAAGAACGAAGATGGATGAAACAGGAAAATAATCAAATTTTACCTAAATTATCGACATAATTCTTATTTGTAAACAAACATCGAAATTAGACAATAACAACCCCCACACACTAGAACACACAGGCAAAAGAAGAATAAGACACAATGACAAAAAATACTCTTAGCCAAAGCAAATTATTTGGAAAATACAGAACATATTCTAAAATTTGGAAAGGTATTTTCCCAATGAAGGTTAAAATGTATCTTTGGGAACTGGCTCATGAGAGTATAAACACATAAGACAAGTTACAAAGAAGTCTACCCTACATGGCTTTATCTCCTCGATGATTCATAATTTAAACAAAGCTTTGAATCACAGTCTAACATTTTCCTATCTTGTTACCATGCTAAGAGGTTTTGAAATTTCTATTGGCATCTTTCAATTCACACACGACCATCCCGATGAATCCAAATATGCTTCTATCAATTACCATTGGGATCATCCTTTCAAGAAAGAGAAGAAGCTTCTATGGGAAACTTTGATTGGAGCATATTGTGGGTCTATTTGGCATGAGCGTAATAGACAGATTTTTCAAGACAATGAATCATTATTCCACACTTTTGGATACTATAGTTATCTTGGTTGTACATTGGTGCAAATGCAAATGCTCCCCTCTTAAATACTATAGTCACACTACCGGCTACCCTTCTCTCAAATAGGAGTGGCATTTTGTAATCACTCCCTGGGGGTTCCCCCTTCTATTGTTGTGACCCAATGTAATTTCATATATCAACAAAAATTGTTTCTTATCCAAAAAAAACATAGGTCACACATGGTATCTCCCTCGGAAGATAGCAAAACTATAGAGACAGACAGAATGGCGTTCGTCTAAGGTTCAATGCACAAACCAAATGTTGCCACAAGAGAATAAAATAAAAGCCTAGCGATCCTAAACTGATACAAAAATGGCAATCGGCAACAGAAGAGAATGTAGTGGATTAAAAGAGAGACATAGGTCGCACATAGATAGCAAGACTATAGAGATAGACAAACTGCATCCGTCCAAGGTTCAATTGCATAAACCAAATGTGAAAGCCACAAAAAAATAATTACAACACCCAGGGATTAAAAATTTAAACAAAGGGAAAATTGAACAGTAAAAAATAAATGCAATCATATCAAAGCCTAACACTACAGAAGTTTCAGTTATGGTAGACAAGAAAGCATACTCGCATGAAGTTGCTCTTCCAAGGACCACAATATTACCAGGTACCAACCCAATGTTATTATTTCAGACTGGTTTAAATAATTACAAATACCTAGAACGAAAACTTACAATAATTACAATTCTTAGTGGTCATGCATCGCCACATACATATCGCAACAAAAAGAATCATAAACCCTCGTAAAACAAGTACAAGTACAAGTACTAGAGTACCATTGAAGGCTATGGATTATTAACATATCCTTGCATATATAATGTTACCCAATTAAATGTAAAACTTACAGGAAGATCAGAAATAACTTGACTAATTGCACTGCACGCTGCAGCAGTGGCACCAGTTTGTATAGCATTCATGGATACATCGATGAGGAAAAAATAAACAGCTGGCATAGGATCACGCACCTGGAGGAAAAAATGCATCAGAAACAGTATATTATAATATAAAAGCACGTACAGACAAAAGAGGTTGAACTTAAGAGTTAAGACACCAAGAGGAAGCAAAAAAATGATGAATGATAGTAGGCCCCACTTTCGAAGGGGGCCAAAGAAATGTCTCGATCAGCTGCCAACAGTTTTTCTTTGGAATTCTACTAAACGGGTCGATCCCCTTTGTTTTAGGCTTTTAGCAACTTATCCTAAGGTCTCCTCCTCACCAAGAGCTCCCCGGCAACGACAAAGGAACCATCCCATCGAACGCCATCTACTATTAATTAATAGGGTCTAGTGGTATGCGCAACATATGCTATCAGAAAAATGTTATTCGACAAAAAGTACAATAAAATATAAAAAAAATAATTTCAGAACAAGTCCCAAATGATAATATATAAGTGGAAGCATTCCACTTTCGTTTTGTTCTTTGTCCTTTTATTGTTTTATTTGGTTCTCATGGTAACTCATAGGAAATTAATTCCTAGATAGGTGACCACCATGGATTGAACCCATAACCTCTAAGCAATTTATTATTCACAAGGCTCTTATCTGACTACTAGGCCAACCTATGATGGTTTCTTTTCATTGTTTCACGTATCACTAGTTGATTCTTCTTGATTTCTTATTTTTGCTGTTTTCACTCCTTTCAGAAGTTTGTATCCCTTGATCTCTTATTCCTTTTCATTATATCAATGAGAAGTTGTTTCTTGTTCAAAAAAAAATAGTAAGTGGAAGCCTTCCACTTTGGTAAGCACTAGTCATGTCACTCATAAGAGAAATTGGTCTATATCTAAGCTTGATGGTATACCGTATACTACTTCTGGGTGGTGTACAAACCACAAAAAACTCCCTTGTAACTATAGCTTCATAGTCCTAGGCTTTGATAGCGGCTTCATCATCCCTTGGCCTAAAGACTGTTTCTCTTGTGTTTTCCATATAGGACAGCCGTTTGTTTCATATAAAAAAAATTAAGATTGAAAAAAATGGTCGACATCCAATAAAAAGCAATGACTAAACAGCTAGATGAAGAAACAGAATTAAACTCCACGCTAATGGGGTATCATAAACCAACTACCATACCATGTATTCTTTAGAAGCAACAAATTCTACTGTTCCCCTACACAGTTCGGGCCTTTCATCAGCATCTCTTCTTCTACCATCTGGACCAAGATTACAGTGGTATTCACGAGGAGTCTCATCAGTAAAACCTGAAAAAAGGAATGGCATAGAGCGCTCAAGTTACCACCAACAGAGGAAATGACGAATAGAATACACATGAAATAAATCATTTGACATTTGACGAAAAAAAGCAGTATGTATTTTTTTTAACAACAAACAAGGTGGAAGCAAAAAAGCCAGAAAGGTAATGAACTTCCACGAAACCAGAAAATTACCAAGAGTGACATAACGTATCCAGAAAATATAAGGATGGTAGGTAAACCTAGTTGTAAGAATGATTTTTTTTTTTTTCCAAATAGAAACAAATTTCATTGTAAATAAAAAAATAACAACCGGACAACTACTAGTGAATCCTGCTTGTAAACATGATGAATGATAGTCATAGTCCTATGGCAATCAAACAAAAAATATCCAAGCTTTAAGAAAAACATGAAAATATCTCATGAAAAAATGTAGCGACATCTTTACTGACCACATAAGTTACAGATGAATTGTCTTCCCTGATCAATGAACTTCATAAAAGGATTTATATAGCCTTTGCAGCGAGAACATCGGACTGGCCCACTTTCCCCAAAATCCACAACCTATAACATAAAATCCACTGGATAAATAAATGGCATCACTATTTGATAAAATTCAAAAGTATTTTTTTCTTATATTTGTGACAGTTTGAGCCAACTTGCGCGCACCTCGACTATTGTCACAAGACATACGCGTGACCCTACAACATCTGGATGTCAAAGAAACCCATAGAAAATTAATTATTAGGTAGGTGCCCATCATCTCTTACTTCCCCAAGGTCCTCTAGGCCACTCCATAATGATTCAGAAGTAATAGTGTATTTATAACCTTTGTGTGACATATAAATTCATTTGAAAGCTGATATAGCCATAAGGTTTATCGTCCAATTTCTGACCTAGTTTATTGTTTTTCTGGATTAGAATAGAATGTTCATTGGTTTTGATAGTTTCTAGTATTTTTAATTAGAAACCAGATAGCACTAGCACCACAGCCAAAAGTAAGAAATTGCCTGACAATGATAAACTAACTCTTTGATGAGGAAATAATGCGATGTGCACTAAGTTTACATTCCATTAAAAAACTAGCAATTATAACAGAGGATGAAAAAATGACTAATTTTACACACTAACTGCTATTATTTACATTTTTAGATAGAATAGCAAAAAAGGGATGCATTATATACTTGGATGGGCTCCTCAGAAGGATGCAGAAGAGCAAATGGTTGGACTAGCAAAGCCAACTGCATGGCTGATGTATTCAAAAGATCAGTGGTGCATGGGATCTGAAAAGTAAAACAACCATATGAAATCAAGATATAGAGATTTTGCAAGGCAGTCATCAACTAGAATATTAAACAAAAGATAAAAATGGGAAAATGATGAAATGAATACTAATCATTCACCTGACCAATGGTGCACCTCATAAAACGTGGACTGCAATTCCCAGTGTCTCTCACAATATACTCACTTGATGCAGGCTTCACAAAGTGTAAAGAAGGAAAATTAAAACAATTAAAGCTTAAAAGAGACAAACACCAGCACAAAACTATCAGTGACATCACTAGGACAAGAAATCAAACAAGGAGAAAGAAAAATGAGAACATAATTAACACCGTGTATATCGAGAAAGTACCGGGGGCAAATTGGCCTGGTTGCCTTGACGAGTGTCAAATAGGGTGACTGATGAATTTGGAACTGGCCTTGGTATTTGATTTGGATCAATTTTCGATTGTGTGGCTGCAGGAGATCCAGTTTGACCCATAGCAGGTGAGATGGTAGTCATAGATTGGTTAGGTGGAGGTGGTGGCATCCCAAACATTCTAGGTGGCTGCAACTGACCAGTAGGTGGAGGAGCTGCCATCTTGTGATCCAATAAGAAAAATAATCAAGTTTTTTTTTTCTTTTCAAATGAGGAATCCAGGTTTGATTAGGAAATATGAAATAACAAAAACATGGGCAAGACAAAGGGAAGAGTAATGCAGAAATGAAACATGTGTCTGGAAAGGCACTGATGAAAATAGCTGTACATGACACAATGGCAACATCTACATCATTTTTTCCAACTATTTTCTGCTTTTAAACAATTCAGTCAATAAATATTGACTTTCAACAGTTCAACCATAATTCTGAAAACTCTCTCCTCACATCTAAAATTGAGAGTTATATAGTAGAGTGTGGGTACCATATGCCTATAAAGCGCATGCCATTAACTTGTAATTTCTTTCTATAATTTAATCCCTAAAAAATGTATACAAGCACATATTTCTACAAGTGAATGCAAGTATGAATATTGGTTGGCAACTTCAACTAATTACTGCACAAAACACAAACTCAACAAACTGAACTCTTACCTCCAAAATAAATGAAAATTGATCCATGTCCAAGCAACTAGAATATTGAGATAAGATCTTACCTTTTAATTTTGAAAAGACTAGACGTAATACAGTAGTAGTCGAATTTATAAAATAAAAGGTGAAAATGATTAATTACATCACAAAGTTGACAACTTCAACAAATACTGAACTTAATTGGAAGAGAAGAGAATGCATGTCTTCAAGGCTTCGGCATATCTGATATCTACTTGTAGTTTTGAACAAATAATAATGCAATAGGATGAGACAGGTACATCTTATCCACACTTCTAAGACAGCAGGGAAACAACAGCAACAAGATTTCAACTTCGGGCTCTATAGAATTTGAAGTTTTTTGGGGAAAAAATAACTGTCTTTATACTTTGTGATACATGATACTCACAACTAAATTATTTACTTATCAAAAAATGATCTCATGAAGGCAAGAATCGGATATCTATTTTATAAGTAAATTTAAGCTAACTTACATCAAATCTTTAGACGCATACAGATTCCAATTAGAAAACTAATTTTAGACAAAGAATTGGAGTATCTCCCGTCAATTTTTGGGAAATTTTAGAACTTCCTTATAGAAGTTAGAGGCTTTTGTCCCATTTTTTGTACCATCAACACATTATATCAAATAAAATCTGTTTCCAATCCAGAAAAAATTAATAAAACTTCCTTATATTGGACATTTAGATTGCAGGACACCAAGTCCCCAAACGCACATTACACAAATAAACTAAAAAGAAGTGGGTCGTCACACAATACCTTTAATAGAATAACAAAAACGGTCATCGCACAATAATAACAAAATGAAAAAAATTAATGGTGGCTACCTGACCAGGTTGCATTGGCCATGTTGGTGGCCCAAATGGGGAACCTGAAGATGGCAATACTCCTTGAGGTGTCGTCTGAAATGGTGGTGGTTGTTGCCCGAGAGGACCTGGTGGAGCAGAAAATCCAGGGTCACTTGGAACAGAATGCATATATGGAGCATGAACAGATGTCGCCATTGGTGGAGGACCACCAGATGGAGGAGGACCTTGTGGTGCATTAACTGCCGGAGGAAAACGTGGCCCACCAGGAAAGTTGTTCTGCACAAATGCAGGAGGGCCATTACTTAATGCACCACTATAAGCATTTGGTGCAGGCATGCTTAGGTTGCTAGCAGAAGGGGGAAAGGCTGCATTTGGACGTGGACCAAGTGAAGGTGAAACTGAACCACTGGACAAAACAGTATTAGAAGGGGACCGATAAGCAGGTTGGCCAGGAGCTCCAACACCTGGGGGAGGTGGCCTAGATACTAATGGAGACGGTTGTCCAACAGGCAGCCCACTAGGTCTCATTGGAATCATGTTGGCAGGTGTTGCAGATGGTGGAGGTCCTGATGAAGGCATATTAGGTCGGGAAATTGAAGCTGGGGGTGGACCTGGTCGTGAAAATGGAGGTGGGGCACCAGAAGGAAAAGGTGGTGATTGGCCAAATGGAGGTCTGGGGAATGAATTGGGCATTGAAGGAGGTCGATTGAGATTCATATTTTGAAAATTGTCAGCCAACGAACTAGGATTTTGCTGAGAGTAATTAGACGGTGGTGGTGGAGCTTGATTGCTATTGCTTTCATTGGGCCGAGGTGCCCCTGGAGGCACAAGCGCTGCCATTGTTCGACCAGATTATAAAAAACCAAATCAATTCTGCAAGAATACACCAAATCAACAACTTTTAAAACAAACGCCTTACTTCCATTCAAAATTATACTACTAGTTATAGCAATGCACTGGGTGCAAAAAGAAAGTAAAAGTTATAACAATGCACCATCTAATAGAATCTGAAGTAGAATAGCTAAATATTCTAGAACTAAAGCCGGTAGATTCAAATTAGACACAACGCCTTGTATGATGTGTCTTAAACTGAAAAACAAATTCCCTTAGCAAGCCAATGAAGTACAAACAAAAGTAACCAGACTAGACGAGTCTGAATACAGACAATTATGCATGTATTTGATCTATCTACCAACATTCATAGCCCAAAATCAATTAGCACAAAACACATAATTAAGACCTCTAACGAATATATCTTGCAATCCCAGAGCAAAATTCGGAAATTCGAGTATGAACCAAAGAAAATCTATGAATCATCAAAAACCCATAATAAATATAAAATTTTCAGTTATAATCCACAAATTCTAAGAGAAACTAGCACCACATAATCAATCAAACGTCCTAATTCACTAATTTTCGAGCTCTAACGAATAAATCTAGCAATACCCACAAACAGATGATCGCGAAAATTCAATAGAAATCAAAACAAGCAACTGGGTTATCTACGATGAGCATTTTCCCTACCAAAAAACGTCGATGAAATGATGAATCAAATGCAGATCAGAGAAACGGAAGTCGAAATTACCAGTTTAGATGATCAGTAGAGATCAATATCGGCGAAATAGCAGCTGATAATGGAAGAAATCGAAGGAAATCCTCGAATTCAACAGAGATCTATCACAAATCAAGATTCAATTCTGTAATTCTTTACACAAAATTCCGCACAGACAAAGGCTCAAAATGAGAGAAATGAAAAACGGACGAAGATGCCCATGCGAGATGCAACTATTAAAAGACGGAGATTATTGACACCGTGATTTTTCTGACCATTTTTTCTTAATTTACTTATATTTAATTTTTGCGTTTAACTACCATTTTAGTCGAGTTTTTTTTTTTTTTTTTTTTTAAATTTAATTTAGGATTATAAATTGAATGATGGACTTTTAGAACATTAATTATAAGACCATAAAAGCAAAATAATATAAATATAAATGATTTAAAAAAAACAATATCAATATTAATATATCAAAAAGGTTAGTGTTCATTATTTAGTGATAATTAATCTATTTCAACACTATGATCACACCATGGTTATCGGTTCGATTTCGAAAATCGATATTTGACTCTCATATTATTTTAGAGTAATAATATTTTATGTAGGATTCGTTGATCCCCTCTCCAAATATACTGAAAAAACAATATTAATAAAAATATTTGTATCTCTATTTTAATTATATAATTTTTTAAAAATATTTTATACATGGTAAAATAAAATATTTAATTTGATTAAATTTATCTGTTTCAAATTTTATTTTTATTGAAATTTCTTTTAAATTTGTTTAAAAAATATCAATTTTGTGACTATAAATTTAATTGGTTAATTCATTTCTTATGTATTTAAATTTTTTATTTTTTTTAAATTGATGATCAAACCATTTTTTTTCTTAATAACTAAAATCGACATAGAAATATAAAAATATTAAAATGCTAAAAGTAAAAATATTTTATTTTAAAATATTTTAACTCAATAAAAACTATCTAAAATACAAGAATAAAAAATATATATATTCTGTTAACTTCAAAATTATCATAAGAATTATATTTAAGTTTTTTTGTGTGTTCATTTTACGTTTTATTTTTTAAATTTCAGTCTATAGAAATTATTTCATCTTGTAATTTTTCTTACTTTGATATTTATATCATGCCTATATTTTTTAAAAAACATTAAAATTCTAAAGAAAAATAAGTAGCTAAAATTTAAGGAACAAAAATTAAATAAAGTAAAAATCAACAGACTAAAACTCAACATTTGAAATTAAATCAACAAACGATTGTTAAGCCCGCTTTCTTTCGAAAATTTTAAAAAATCAAATCGTCAATCAAACCTTGGAGTAAAATTTGAGAACTAATGAAATCATCGACAGCCAACCTGTGCTAACTCTATCATGGTTACAAAATTTTTTGTCGCGGTTCTTTGATTTATTTGGTGGGAAAGGGATTCTAGAATTTTTAAAGATGTGTAAAACCCTCTTTTACACTTGTGGGATGATATTATGGCTACCATCGCTTTTTAGTGTAACAAATCGAAGGTCTATAATGACTATGATTATTGTTTTCATACACTTAATTAGAGATCTTTGTTGTAGCTTTGCATGTATCTTACATACTTATTAATGAAAGTATCTTTTCTTCAAAAACAAAAAACATTTGAAATTAAATGAACATTATTATTTTAAATTTTTGTTTGTTCATAAATTAAGCCGGCCTCTCTGTTGCAAATAAACCATGGGCTGTCTTACCCAGGCCCAGGCCCAGGCCCAATTAAAACGCAGAAGGAGCTAAAAGACTCTTAAAAAACCCTTTATCGGAAAAAAAAAAAAAAAAATCATTTAACGGGAGGTTGAAGAAAGGTATAAAACCTAATACTGCATATCGCCCTATTTTTCAGCCCTAATTTTCTGCGTGCAAGTTTCCGAGAAGCTGGAAAGTGACGATGGCTGCACCCGAAACTAAAATGGAACTCGCTTCGTCCTCATTATTGAAGGTATAATCTTGTTGTTTATTCTCTTTAATGGCAGATTACGGCCACTCCTAGTTTCTTTCCGCCGTTTTTAATGGTTCCGTTTGTTTTTGGGAAGGTTTTTTCTTTTTTCTTCGTTTGTTGTGGAATTTTCTGGCGCTTTGTAAGATTTTGAGGATATGTTGTTTAATTAGTGTTGATGGTGTTTCGTATTTTTAGGGTTTTCTGATTTTTTTTTTTTTCTTTTTCTGTCTTGATCTGAAATTTGTAAGCCTTGGAATGACAATGATCATCTTCTCATATTGATTTTAAGAAAAATAGCTAAATTTGAATTTTTTATGTTCATCACAGCCTCTGGTAGTAAGGCGGATAGCTCATTGAAGAGATAAGCTTCGTTGGTTATCTTTATGTTTTTTTTTTTTTGGTAGGAAACAAAACTTTTCATTGTTTGTATTGCAGTTAGGTTGATTATCTGTTTCTAAAGAGCTTGGTAGAGGCTTTAGGTCTCGAAGGTATGCTCTTTTGGATTCAAAATCCTTAAGAAGCTTAATTGTAAAATTCCTTATTGTCTCCTGAGTTTGAGCCTTCGGATGTCTGTGGGTGGCTCTGAGTATGTATTGAGAAGACGCTTTCCGACTATTAAAATAAAAAATTGGTTGATTATCTCTATAGAGTAGATTTGAAGTTGTTATTTGTGGATAATTGATGGAGACATTGTTTTACTCTACATCTACTTAGAACCGTCTCTGAACACTATCTCAGTAAGTTAAACTAACTGAAAGACCCCAAACTCATCTCTCTCTCTCTGTCAAAGAAGGCACTCTTTCTTTCAACTATTGTCTAAAGAGCGTATGCATCTCATCTCTCTCTAGTCACTTGGTTTCCACCCATTTTTCATTCATTCATCTCTTCCAGTCTTCCCCTTTGATTTCAACTTGCGATCGTGAGACTGGTTGAATTTTTCTGATTTCTATTCATGATTTATAGTCCTAAGTCCTAACATTAATAGACATAGTACATTAGAGTCCTTACGGGCAGCCTTGTTGGCCAAGGCATGTTTGAGTAGCAGGCTAGCAGCTACTCAAAGTTGTGTCTTTGAATCTTCAAGTGAGCTTTAGATGCAAACTTTTCGAAAAGAAAAAAAAAATAGCCATAGTAGATAGGCAGGCTAGCATTCTTAACATTTGACAGCAGCAGCTAGGTGTTCTAAATCAAAACGCTTGCTTGTTAACCACTGAAACTTTGAACAACATGAATTTGGAGGAATGTGCACAATGTTCTGTTTAAGATTATGAATAAGAAAACGAAATGAGGGGTAGAAATTGGCTTTGTTTCAAATTCTTCGTTTTAAATAATTTACTTGTTTGTATTTGATATTCCTTATTTCTTACTTGTTATTCTGCAAGTGAAGAAGGGAAGTGAAAGTGAACCATAATTGTTTTCAGATATTTCTTTTTTTGTACTTATTCGTTCTTTCCATTATTTGATAAATTGCTGCAGGTGAAGAAAAAAAAGCAGAAAATTTCCGCAGATTCTAATTCCGGTGTTGATTTGAAGTCCATCATCCATCAGCATGCATTGTTCTTTGACAAGTTAGTAGAGCTCATCCCTGCAAGGTTCTATTTGCCTAATGATGAAAATGATAAACCTTGGTTCCAGGGCCTTAGCAAGGCTGAAAAGGCTATGGCTAAGAAGGAATCAAAGGAAAACCTTAAGAAAGCACGAAGAGAACGTATGGATCCAGAAAAGTCTTCTAGATCAACCCTTGATTTGCTTAAGCAAAGCTTGGAAAATGAAAAGTTGAAAAACGATAGCGACGATGAAGAGGATGTTAAGACAATGCCATCATCTGGGTTGGACAGTGATGATCGGTCAGTGACATACGAAGAACTCAGACAACGCCTTCATCAGAAGATCGAAGAGTTTCGGGCGAATAGAAATACAGGATGTTCAAATAGGGAAAAGAAGAGGAATGAAAGAAGCGAAAGAAGGGAACTTTTCCAGAAGAAACGCAAGAGAGAAAATGAACCTGAGGAAAAGAAATCAGGAACCAGCCACTCAAAGGTTGAAGTCGAGAGGAATGTAGTTGAAGCCTCTAAAGAACTTGCATTTAGTCATGTTAAACTCGGAACCGAAGAAGAGAATGGCAAGAACAAGAAGAGAAAACTCTCCAAGATGAAGGAGCTTGAAAAGGCAAAAAAGCTGGAGGAAGCAAAGAAAGATCCCGAACAGGGCGATACGATATTGAAGAAGCATTCTTGGAGTGCAGCAACAAGTCGAGCTGCTGGGGTTAAAGTTCACGACGATCCACAGCGTCTGATGAAGAGTTTAAAGAAGGAAAAGAAACAACAGCTGAAGAATGTTGAGAAATGGAAAGATAGGATTGAAACCACTCATAAGATGAAAGCAGAAAGACAACAAAAGAGATCACAGAACATAGCTCAGAAAGTTCAGGACAAGAAGATGAAACGGATTGCGAAGAGGGAGAAAAAACTTATGCGCCCCGGGTTCGAAGGTCGCAAGGAAGGTTTCATTAACGAAAGCACAACATAAAGTGACGAGAAGTAAGTTCAATCTTTGCAATATGCTTTATTCATATTCTAGATTCCTAGATAATCTTCGGGTCATGTATGTTTGGGGAAGTTATTTTCACATCAAACTTTGCAGTCCAATTTCACAATCAAATTGGTTATGTTTTATTGGGAACTTTGTAGATTATATATCATTAAGATTGAATTTTAGGGGCCATGTTTTTAAATGTGTTTTTGCATTTCCCTTGGAAGAATGATCTAAAGAATCATGGATAACAGGTAAAATATGTTCTCAGGCAAAAGCCAAGTTCCATCCCATAAATATTTAGGTTAAGTTAAAATTAATAAGTTTAGGTCCTGTTTGATAAACCTTTCCATTATTGTTGTTTTTTGTTTTTGAAATTTAAACTTATTTTCTCTCATTTCCCTTCAGAAAGTAGGTCAATCCTAGTCAAATCTCAAAAATCAAAACAAATTTTTAGAAGTTACTTTTTTTAGTTTCCAAAATTTGATTTGGTTTTTAAAAATATAGGTAAGATATAGATATTAAAGTTTAAAAAAAACTCAAAGAATAAAGTAGTTGTTATAGGCTTAAATTTCTGGAGCTTTTTTAGCTTTATAAGTTTAGTTCTGAAGTTATATAAAAAGTTTTTACCAAGTTTTTAAGCTCACTATTAAAATTTCAGTCTTACATCTCTTTATCATTTTTCTTTTAAATTCAAAAGCTCAAAAGATTTTTTTTAGGCTTTCTCATGACATATCAAATTGAATGTCTTAATTAAATAAAGCTCTCGACTATCCCTGTTTTTAGTTTCAAGCTTCTTAAATGTGGAGATTTGTTGAACTCATGTTATGATTGTTCTGAATCTTCAGTAGAGTAGGATAGAAATGAATTATATCAATGCTTCATAGTTGTCCAATCTTTGATTCAATTCTTCGAATAGGCTTGTCTCCAACATTTGGATATTCGTGACTGTCTGATCACTTATGCGCACCTTGACTAATGTCACGGGACATATTGTCTGACCCTACAACGTTTAGATTTTAAAGAAACTTATAAGAAATTAATTATTAAGTAAGTAGTCACGATAGATTAAATCCCCTACTTTAAACACCCACCCAAAAACCTTCTTTGATCACTTGAACCACTCTATAATGGTTGACTTATCTCCCAAGTGTTATGATTTTTAATGACTTCTTGTATTTAATTAATTATCATCATCCCTTTCCATTATAAAGTTCTATGGGCTTGTCTTTTTGTATGAAACAGACAATTCATTAAGCTTACAGACAAGAGAATGTCCACAATTCCAACAAACAGGGGATAAGGAAACACATAGACAAGAAGAATTTGTTCAGATTTTTAATCCATTCGAATCCAATTATTAAAAAATCTAATCAAATCTAATTATTATAAAATCAAAGATATTAATAGTTTAACACAAAATTGACAAAAAACTAATTTGAAAACACCCCCTATTAGAACAAGAGCCAGAGCTATAACCTAGTAACTAGAGTTATTGTAACTATGAAAGTAGAGTTCTTGAATAAGAAAGGAATTCATGCTTGTAGTATGAAGCATTGCTGATGCCATCTTTTCTATGTGAAATCCTGTCTTGTTGCTCTGTTCATATCAACCATTGATCCAAGGACAAATTGAACATTCTAATCTCTAGTTATTGAGTCATAGTAAATATCTTTGTTAAAATAAGGTTTTGATTAATGTATCATTTTAATAGGTTAGAATGTTCAATTTTATTTTATATTAAAAAAAAACTCAAATTTGATCTTTTATCGAAATTGATATAATAATAACAATTATTATTATTATGATAAAGAGTACAATTGTGAATGTATTTCTATGAGTATGAAGTTGATTTTAATCAAAATTGATTTAATAATAATAATTTTAACATGATAAAGAATATATCTATATAGAGAATCTAATAGATTATAGAAAATTAACCAAAAATATGTTATAAGGACTATTTTTTAACTTTATTGAAATTATACGAATTACATTGAAGATTTGAAAGTACGACTAAAATAAAATTCATTTCACTAAAAGGGTGTATGGCGCATTGGTTTCATTGTTTGTAGTAATCTAGTTTAACATCACAATTATCCGTATTTGGCTCTCATTTATTTTATAAGGTTTGTGGTTTCTCTCTACCAATTTGTACTAAAAATAAATAAAATACATTTCATATCACAATAATATTTTAACCTCCGGAAGAAAAGATAAATATGATTGGTTTTGAAAGAAAATATAAAATGTTTGGTTTGAATATTTATCACATCTTCCCATTCATTGAGTTGTGTATCTACTATGAGAGAGTTAGTATTAGGATAAATTATAAATTTAGTCCAAATAAACAGAGTTTAGTCTTCATAGTCTCAAAAATTAAAATTCAATCCCTATAATTTGCGGTCATTGTGGTCGAGCATTTTATAGATTTCGAGATCTCTTTGCCTCCAAACTCGAGTCACAAAAGCATTCTCAACTATCCATCCCTAATTCAATCTCTCTTTTGCGCTTGATTCCTCTCGAGGTTTATTTTATTTTTTCTGAATAGATTTTAAAAACTTAATACTTCGTAATGTCATGACACCTTTTGAAATATAGTAATAATGTGTCGTGCAAAACATTACAAATAGTAAATACAATCAAATATTTGCCAAATTTACTCAAATTAGCATGTAGATTTATTTTTGAGCTTATGAATCACTCAAACTCTGTTGCCTGTTAAAGGGCAGTTAGACATAAAAAGAAGAGGTATGGTTTTTTTTTTTTTTTAACTTAAGAATCACATAGACAAGTTTGTTATACATGACACAAGAAAAGTTCATAGAGATTTAGAATTTGTGTTTTTGAGGCTGGGAAGTACTCAGTGTCCCATTTTTCTCCATTTCTCGCAGTCTTGCTCTTTCCATCTTCCTTTTGCGCCATTCCTCTAGAGCTGTCACAAATCATATGATATTAGCTAATGGGCATGATGGTCCTATGGTTGTAAACAAGTCGATTTAACTTGATTTCAATAATCGAAATCACGTTATGTTTTTAGTTCAACAACATGTGAGAGAGATTTAAAATTGTCTTACGATGTCTTTAACCAATTAAGTTATGCTTAGGCTGACGAATCTACATTCATTTGACTCCTTTTAGTTCAATAGTATTTGGAGCGACGGAATTTGAACCTCTGATCTCTTGGTCGAAAATGATAAGGACAACAACCTTGGAGATCTCTATATTGATATGATATTGTCCACTTTGGTCGTCATGGCTTTGTTTTTTATTTCACGGTTTATTGACTCTTCTTTAGTTCAATAAGATTTGAACCTCCAGCCAACACGAGCAGTAGCTCAACAGAACGGCATCAATATATAGCTAATGACCAAGAGATTTTGAGTTCGAGTCCTCCCATCCCCCAATTGTTGTAATCTCAAAAAAAGAAAAGGAATTGAACCTCCAACTTCTTGGTCGAGAGTGATAAGGACGACAACCCTGAAAATCTTCATATTAGTATGATATTGTCCAATTTGGCCATATGCCATCATGACTTTATTTTTTGTTTCAACCCAAAAAGTCTCGTACCAATTGAGATAGTTTACTTATATATCCATGATGTTCCTCTTATCTAACCAATGTGAGACAACTTTGCTTGTATTCCAATAGAGAGTACATCATTACTACTATGTGGGACAACTTTGTTTGTATTCCAACACAGTACATGTCAATTATCACTAATTTAGGTTCACTTTCACACGTGTAATTGACTTTGACCTATTGGGTTTAAGGAAAATAAAAAATAACCAAAGATGAAGTAGATCACTAGACTGACTAAACGGGCTGACATCAACAAAACCATCCACCAAACAGAGGTTGGAAAAGCCATCAATTTAAACCACAATAAACTAATGCTCGATTTTGTCTTTTTATGAATGGGTCAAATAGAGCATAACTTCTTCTTTTTATGAAACAAGGTAACCACACCCGTCCCTAAGCCAGGGACCGGAGACATCGAAAGAATAATGTCACAATTGAGTCTCAAACCTAGAACATTGAGGGGCACATACTTTCAAAGCCTAAGCCTTCAACCACTGCGCCACTCCTTGGAGACAATAGAGCATAACTCAACTCAACTGCTTAAAGCATATACCTAATCTAGAAGTTAAAAGTTCGAATTTTCCTCCGACATATGTTATGAACTCAAAAGACATAAGTTTTATGAAACAAATTCAGTTGTTTTGATTTTATCTGGTATGTTGGAGGATGGGGCTGAGGATTTCAGAGCAGAAAAATGGTACCTTTTAGGCTGGAAGCATCGTTGGATGAACGAAAGTCTTTCAATCTCTTAGAAAGATCAATGGCAGCATTCTGCTTGGAGTCTTTCTCTTGTACATCTTCTGTTCCATGATATGCTTCCTGTTGAATTTCCCTTACCTGCAGATAATAATAAAAGTTTGAACATCAATACAATAGAGAAGTCCCAAATTTGACACCAGGGTAAAACTAAAACTAACAAACCCAAATCATCTCAGTAAGCTAATTCAAGTCATTATGTCCACCTAGTCGATTTTTCGGTCATTGTTTCTTTCTTCTTCTTTTTTATATGAGGTTCATTTTTTAATTACCATGTGCAAGGCCAACAAGAGAAGAGCTCTAGCAATGTAACGAAACACTCATTACAAAGGGTGTGGACACCTCTCCTAGCAAGACACGTTTTCCTTTCATTGGGAGGGAGAAACAAACCTGTGAGGTCAGTAGGCCAAAGCGGACAATATCTTGGCTAGCGATGGTTGGACTGTTACAAGCAGCATCTTGTATAACCTAGTAACCTTAACCTAGTAATCAGAGGTTACTTACTCGAATCATGCTTCCCCTTAATGTTGTTAAATTTTTTATTATTTTTTTGGGAAACTTACAAGATTAGTCAAATTCAGAAAATAATTACAAATTAGGTCACTTTTTAAAAAAATTAGCAATCATAGTCATATGTATTAATAATACATAATACTCTATTAATAATAAATAATATTGTATTATTGAGTATTAATTATATAGTATTGAAACATATTAATGACTAAAGATGCACATATTTTAAAATCTGACTACATTTGTAATTATTTTGTTAGAATAGCTCATCCATTTGTAATTATTAAAAAAAAAAAACTACCCTGTGCAAGGTTGACATTGACATTTACTCATGAGAATTATGTCTTATGTTTTGATGAGTTATAGGATATACTTGCAGTGCTTACCCTTTTAATCAGTTCCAAAGGTTGCATGGCAAGTCGAATCTCTTCTGATTCCCTGATATATTTCAGTTGATCTGCAGTAAGAATTTTCACACATAATCTAAGTCGAACCCGGTTGAATCGAGCAACAAGCGACAGTCGATAAGTAATCATAAAAAAGGGGGACCGAACACCAAATTGAGATGACTTTTTCACAACAAAGTTCAGATAATAGGTACATAAAACAACTAAGTATCCCCTTCATGCATTCGAGTTCAAAACATTATTCATAGAAAATGCCTGAACTGGAGTACAATACAAACCAAGCTTACAATAACTTCACTATTACAAGGGCTGGAGTGACAAGAAACAACAGAAGCAAAAATTAATCAAAATCAGCTAACGGATCCATGATCATAATTCATCCACAATATTGCCAAGTTTGCCCTTATATAATTTACCAGAAACAATAATAGTGAAGAGCTTGACATTGGTCAAATTTATCCAAAACAATAAAGAAATAAATAGTGAACCAAATGACTAGCTAAGAGAACCACCAGACTTTTGACAAAAATATTGATTACAACCAGCTTTTAGATTTTCCAAAAATAAATGGTGAAATGAAAAATGATCTAATAAGACAAATATGGAAGTAGAAATTGTATCACATAATAGCAAGTTATTAGGGCTTGATATGAAATGTAAATGCTTATAAATGGTAGGGAAAGTTTAAATTGTGAGCTTCTGCACAAGGCAAATCAGTGATCCACCATGAGATCTAAACAGACTTGCCTCTTCTAACTTCTAATACCATCAATTGATTGCTTAATGCAGGAAAGGAAGGGATCCTACTTTATAATCCTTTTTTGATCTTTTTATGTCAAAGTTTTAGATCATTATATACCTCATCTTTGAGTAAAGGTTGCAATCTGTTTGGAAGCTTACAAGTAATGGACTCACTATGTTCCCCACAGCATGTGGAGTGAATCACATGGGAGAGCTTGGAGTCTCCTAAATACATATATATATATATATATATATATTTTTTTTTTTTTTTTTTTTTTTTTTTTTT